>WSTO01000102.1:0-28003 GCA_019627685.1 Serendipita sp. 399 | reverse complement strand
AATCCCATTTCTCTCTTGCTGACGATAACATCTAGAACGAACGAAACAGGAGCGTCACCTTCCTCAAAGTAAGGGCAAAAAAAAATATCGCACCCCTCACGTCTGCTGATCTGTACGCTCTCGACGCTTCATAGCGTAAGAATGGTCTCTTCAAAAAGGCGCACGAACTCGGCGTTCTCTGCTCCGTCGAAATCGCCGTCATCATCTTCAGTCAGTGATTCCCTCTCTATCTCCTCTCTTTTTCTTCTTTTCTCATCTCTTCTTCAAACGTTTGTAATCGTTCGTTGCTCTTTAGACCCCTCTGGCAACGCGCAAACCACCAAACTCTTCGAGTTCACCTCTGGAGATGTCGATGCCATCGTCCGTCGTCGAGCAGACGTACGTAGCATCTTACTCCCTGATCTCCGTACTCACCATCATTGTCGTCTCATCCACTCACTCACTCTCATCTCATGTCTTCCCTCAGTTCCGAGGCGAACGCGATCTCAAAACCAGCTCTGATTTCTTAGGCGGCGGTGGCGGCAGCAGCTCTCGACTCTCCAATACCGCCCTAAAATCCTCTTCCTCCTACCCTCACGACCCCACCGCCCTCGCTGCTTCCTCCTCTTCCAACACCTTTGGGCGCTCCCAGCGCGGGGGACGAGATTCGGACGAGGATGACGAGGAAGAAGAAGGGGAAGAAGACGAAGATGAAGAGGATGCTGATTATCCTTCTGCTGCAGCAGCTGTCACGTATGGAGACCAACGCGATACTCAGATGAGTGGTACGGCTCGGTCGAAAGCGATGGGCACCAAATCGCGTCCGTCACGCGCACGAGGTGGAGGTGGAGGGGGGATTCTTCACCCTGCCGTCTTGAGCGGTAATACGAGACGAGGAAGAGAGGTGGATGAATTAGAAGGTGAGGGAGACGAGGAGGAAGTGGAAAGAACGTTGACGTCGAGGAAGCCGACGACGACGACGACGAAAGGCAGACGAGATTCTTCGAATGTACGAAGAATCGTCATCCCGGATGATGGAGGAGGGGGGAGGAACTCGGATGACGAGTTGTTGCAATCGCATTCTCATCAGCGACCTCGATCGGCAATGAGTCGTACCAGTAGAGAGGACAGCTTGCATTCGATTGCGGTCAATCTCTTACAACATCTTACGCCTCAGCAACTCGCTGCGCTCAGTCCTCAACAACTCGCCTCGCTCGCGGGTGCTACTGCCGGTGGTGGCGGTAGAGGTGGAGGCGGAGGAGGATATGGATCTCCAACAGACGGAGGGCAACCCCATTTCCCATCGTATGGTGGTGGTGGTAGTTCTTCTCGACAACAAGAATCCCAAGATATGCGAAAGACTTATCGACAGTATGAACAGCAGCCACAACCATCCTCTTCACATTCTCATCAGCAACAACAGCAACATCAATTCGACCGAGAGCGCGGCTCGAGTTTCAATTCGCTTGGACTCGGCCTTGGACCAAATGTATCGGACCCGCCACCCCCTCCTCATTTGGAGAGCCACCATGGGAATCCTGGTGGTGGTGGTAGTGGAGGAGGAAGGTACGGGACTCTCAACCTCCATTTCTCTGGGTTGAGCAATTTGGCGGCTGCGGCGGCTGTCTCTGTGTCTGGAGGGGGAGGAGGCGGATCGAGTGGGACATATTCGCATCAGCAACATCAGCATCATCATGGGTACCCTGCTTCTTCCTCAACACACGCTGCGACTACTACTACGGGGATTCCGGGGCTGCCGCCTCCGATACCGTCGTTGAGTGGGTATGGAGGTGTAGGAGGTCCGTTGGGTGGACTGGGCGCTGCGTTTGGGAGTTTGAGTCAGTTGAGTGGGTTGGGTGCGCCTGGAGCTGGATTGGGAGCGTTGAGTGGATTTGGTGGTGGAGCGGCCGCATCAGGAGGTGGAGGAGGAGGATATGGAGTTGGTGGTGGTGGCGGTGGGGGGTATGATGCTGGTGGATTGGGGTCGTTGGAGAATCTGAGGATGGCGTCGTTGCGGGATTTAAGTGCGCTGGTGGGTGCTGGTGCGGGTGCGGGTTCTGGTTCGAAGGGATTTGGTAGTCGTATCGATTCGAGTCAAGAGATGGTGTCGATTCGGAAGATGGGTGGGCAGGGCCAGCAGCAGTCTCATTCGCAACAACAACAACAGCAGCAGCAGAGACAATATGGAGAGAGTGGAGGTGGAGGTGGAGGTGGGGAGGATGGCTCGTGGCTCGATTTCCTGAGTTTACCTGGTGCTGGTCCTGCTTCGACTGTGGGCACCCAGAGGCGAGGGGATGGAAAATCTGCAGCTGTATCGGGAGGGACAGGAGCAGGAGCAGGAGCAGGAGCAGGAGAGGACCGAGGTGGCGGATTGTCGTCGTCGTTCGATTTTCTGTTTGGAGGTGGTGGAGAGAACCCGTCGTCATCCCCACCTCCTCTACGAGCCTCTCCCCTGGATGCGGATGGGGGAGGAGGAGATGGAGATCGAACGCCGTCGACGTCGTTTGCGTCTGGGATGGCGAGTGGAGGTGGATATGGGTTACCGGCGTTGGAGGATATGGAGGTAGATGAGGAGCAGGAAAAGGGAGGAGGAAGGAGAGGGATCGGGAAGGAGGAGGAGGCAGGACGTGGTGGTGGTGTTTCGGGTGTGGCCAGACGTTCGAATTCGCCTCCGTCGTCCCTTGTCCCGCCTTCCTCTTCGTCTGCGTCCCCTTCGTCGGCGGGTTCGACGGTGGGAAGACGACGGTCGATGGAGGTGGATGAGAAACAGGGGGACAAGGAAGTAGAATCAAGTATCGAGGGAGGGAAAGCGGGTGGTGCTGAGGATCGACATGCGAGAAAGCGGGCCAGAAGGGAGTAGGATGGCAAGGGTTCGCTCCGATATCTCTCTTCTTCTCTCTTGGGTTGGGTTGGGTTTTGTTTTCCTCGGCTATGAATCCCCAGAATGGCAAGAGCAGCGCTCTTTTCCCCGCCAGCCGTCAGTACTGGCCCAATTTCTCCTACCTAGGCTTTGTGTATAATCTATGGCATGGACCTTAGTGTATTTATCTCACCTGCACACTCTTCTTTTTCTGCTTCTTCACTCGCTTCAACAGGACTCTCTCTCTCTCTCTCACCTCTGTATGATACTCATGGGCATCTTCTATTTCTTCTATATCGTCTTAGCTCTGGTTCTGAATCTGCTACAGCTAGCTACCGAAATGCATTCTTTGTTCGAATTTCGGAGATCCAAATAAGTATTGCGTAAATGTCGAATTATTCGAGAGCATTGAGTATTATGTAGTTGTTGACCTTTGGCCACGACCGTCGTTGGATCGGATGAATGGGAAATTAAAGCATATGACTATGATAAATAATATGAATCCTCGACTGCTGAGTGTCTCAGTACATGACTTCCTATTATCATTGATTCTATGAATCCTGAGGATTCCCATCCTTCCCTTGCTGTTCTCATCAGAAATGGTGATTAATATCGGCTCTGCGATGACGAACTCGGTCGGCGATTAACATTCTTATTCTCCGTCTGTTCTGTTGAGTGATGCTGGACCATCAACCTCGACCAACCTCGGCCTCTCGTCCACGTACGTCCCCCGGCGAGCAGCCACAGCGACAGAGGTCACAAGTACACACAATAAAGTACATAAGGCGATACCATTCTTCTCCTTCGCCCTTGACCACAACAACATGATAGACTACATCAACAGGCTCTTTATAACAGGGACGGGAATCGGGACTCCTTCGAGGACCACAATAGTAGTAGTAGCAGCACTCGTAACTGCAGCCTTCCTCTCTCTCAAACCCACGCTCGATCGTCAACGTCGAAACGCTAGACGAAAGGGATCCGCCGTAGTGGATACCCTTCCTGGTCCAGAACGACATCCTCTCTTCGGAAATGTAAAGAACTTTCCGAGGTCGGATTGGGTCGGGGTCTTTCGGAACTGGCAGGCACTCTACGGTGCGTGTGCACAACTTGCGCTTCGTGGGGTGGTGACCCCTCCCTTCCCTCCTTTATTGATGCTTTGCTTGCGACAATAGGTGATGTGATTTACATGAAGCTTCCCGCGTTTGATGTTCTCGTCTTGAACTCGCTCCAAGATGCAGAAGAACTCTTTGGGAAACACGCAAATGTATGGTCTGCCCGACCGACCAATCGAATGGTCACCAAAGAGTGTGTATATCATACTACTCAACACCAGACCAGACCACTTGTCGCTATCATTCCCTACTCACCCCTCTGATCCTTGTGCTGCCTGTCTTAGAATGGACTTTGGGTGGTCCGTACTCTTTATGGATACCACCGAGGGCTTCTACGAGACCCGAAAGATTTTCAGAAAGGTGCTGGGACCAAACGTCATGGTAGACTATGATCACCTCATCGATCTCGCCGCCGACTCGTTGATCCAAAACTTGAAGGACTTCTCAGGCGACCCCGAGCAGATTGTGAAAGAGTACGTACATACCTACCGTCCTTTTCCCCCCTCTCCTCTTATATCCTTCATACTTATATTTTGTGTGTAGTGCGGTTGGCTCGGTAATTATCAAGATTGCGTATGGTGACAAAATCCATCGTGAACACGGAGAAGAATTGATCAAGCTAAACGGAGAATTGGTGGAATCGGTCACTTACGCCGTCTCCCAGATATGGCTCGTCAACATCTTTCCCTGGAGTGAGTCCCTCCCCTTCCTCCTCTTCTAAGATGGAGTATTGCAAACGACGCAACACAACGTGACATGCTGACCTAACCGACCTCGTTGTTTGGTGTGACTTATACATAGCTCGATTTTTCCCTTCGTGGACGCCCGGAATCACTTTCATCGAATTTGCGTCCAAAGCGAGGGAGTTGAGCTCCAAAGTGCGCCAATGGGGGTTCAGCCTCGTTCAACAGGATATGGTGAGCGAGCATTTCCAGCTTTTTTTTCCTTCCCCAGCAAAAAGAAAGCACGTCCTAACTAACCTTGCCCCCTTTCTTCCTCCCGTTTGTTCACAGAGAAAAGAGGATGCAGATTTCTCGGTGATCTCAAAGTATTTGAGTGAGCCGACGTTTACGGAAGAATATCTCAGAGATGGCGTGGCCATGATGTACTTTGGTGAGCTTCTCTTTCTCTCTTCCTCTATTGCCTGTCTTTGTTTCTCATTCTCTCGCCACCATGAACTCTGATCGTATCGCATCGTAGGTGGTGTTGACACTGTACGCTCTCTCTCCCAAAGGCCACGGACAAATTCTCACTTTGAATATAGACGAGCTCGGCGTTGTTGAACTTCCTCTCCGTCATGCTCACGCATCCAGAGGTACAGAAGAAGATTCACGAAGAGTTGGATCGTGTCGTTGGAAAGGGGAATAGGCCCACTGCGGCAGATATTCCGTCGTTGAAGTACCTCGATGCTGCGTGGAAGGAAACCCTGAGGTTGATCTCTCCGATTCCAACTGGTATGGTCCTGGTTTTTTTTTTTTGATTCCCCGCTCCTTTGAAATCCGCCTTTGCGCTCTCTGACGTCTGGTATAGGAGTTCCCCACGTGAATGCCAGTGACGACGTTTGGAAGGGAGTGTTCCTTCCAAAGGGAACAATCATCGTCCCAAATATCTCGTCAGTTTCATCTCTCTCTCTCTCTCTCTCTCTCTCTCTCTCTCTCTCTCTCTCTCTCTCTCTCTCTCTCCTTCTTCTTCTTCTTCTTTTTTAATCATTTGGCCACACTTTCATCCTGTGCCCCTGACGTTACCTTCCGCCTCCCTTTCGATAGGTTTATGCTCCGAGACCCTCGTCTATGGGGACCCGACGCGGACGAATTCAAACCAGAACGGTTCCTATTTTCGGACTTGAACTCGGGTGACAAGCAGCCACAGCAGCAGCTGCCGGATGTGCAATCGATCCCGTTTGGGTTTGGGAGGCGGATCTGTCCGGGTCGATATATGGCAGAGAGGAACGGACTGATGTTCTCTGCAAGCATGTTGGCTGCTTATGAGATTTTACCACCACTCGGGGATGGGGGTCCAGTGACCGTCAAATATACGACTGGTCAGATCCAGTGAGTGATTTCCATTATTCTTCTTATGCTCCCTATTTATTTATTTTGCCTCAGACGTCCAGAAGAGATGGTATGCAGATTTATTCCCCGCCAATGAGCACCGGAAATGGACCCCTTTGACCTTGAGATCGATCAATCGTTCATTATCGAGTAGCTGGTATTTCCTATGTATCCCGAGGGTGGATTGGGAGGGGGAGAGCCTCGACCTCGATCGAATAGCCTTTATATTATTGACACAACTTGAACCCCGCATTCGACCTGTCATCATCATCGCGATTTGAATCCACAACTCACTTTACTCCTGTGGTCGATGCTATAGTGACCGAGACCGTAGTGAATACCATCTAGATCGAAAGAGTCAGTACATTGACGCGACTCGGAGAAACGAGCCTTCAAGCGCTGGTTGGTCCGTCCCGCTTTGATTACGACCAGACTGGCTCAAATTCTCAGTGAACAGCTACCAAGGAGACTAAAACGACGTATAATTGATTAAACGAGACGAATTAGAGGAGAGATTTCTGATGGGCATCAATGGGTTGACGACATATCTGCGGACTCACCGCATGGCGCTGTCCAAAACGGTCAACTTGAAGAAATTGGAGGATCGTGAAGATGCTTTGGATGGCAATGGTGTCTCGAACTGCCCCAATATTGAGATCGTGGTGGACGGATGGTCGTGAGTGTTTCTAATTCGCTCAACAAGTGCATGCACGCCCAGTACCCATTTCCAATCACTACTCCGATTATGCATAGTCCATCACACTATATCTCTAACTCTTGATTGATTTCTTGGCCCATATACGCGTACTTTACTCTGCAGGTTCATCTACATCGTTTACCAAACTTCCAAACTCCCTTGGGTCTATGGCGGAGAATACGACCATTTCTCAAAGGCCATTCAATTTACTCTGACAGCATGGATGAGCATGGGTGTCAATCTCTCTTTCGTCTTTGACGGTAAGTCCCTTGGGTTCACCTCTTTCGAGAAACTTCCTCGCATTTCTTGCTCAGTCTTCCTCACACACACATATGTACACGATGTTAAGGCCCGCATGAAACCCCCAAGTTTCCGACCATCGCCTCCCGACTCACCAATTCTACGGTCCACCACGGCGCGTTGTTCTTTAGAACATCGCACGCGACGCGCTCAACACAACGGTTTCTCAGTCAAACGCGTATCATTCCGCCACTCGTATACGCCGCATGTGTCGAAACTGTCCTCAAGCTCTCCTCGCGCTTTCACGACAACAACAACGCAGACTCACCGGACCGATTCTCGAGCGAATCGACCTCTGTAAAGTTCCCTGCTGCTTCTTCGACCTCGATTCAAAAGGAGGCGGCGAAACGCCCCATCAAACCCACCCTCAATGTTTACTTTGCGGACCGCGAGGCCGATCCGTTTATGGTCGAACTGGCTGGTCATCTAGGAGCCTATGTCGCCGCTCTCGATTCCGACTTTGTCGTCATCAATTCGCCAGGGTATCGGGGGTATATACCCATGGACGAGATGGAATGGGCATACGAAGTCACTCCAGATATGGACATTACTACTCGATCTAGGACCATCTCCACCTTTTCTGTTTCTTCCTCCATTGCTTCCCTCCTCTCTCCATCGGAGATCAGTGCGGATACTGGTGCTTGGGACGACATTGCGCAAGCTGAGGATGCCGGATTTACGACTGTGAAGAAGAAACGGAGTCGAACGACGAGTGCTAAAGCCATACTAAACGCCGCAAAGGCCCGGGATGGAATCCTGACTCAACGATCCCTGATTCCGCCACCCAACCCTACTGGGTTGACGGTATATGTCTACACGCCAGATAGTACCGCTGCTTCTCTCAAATTGCCCACCGCGCTCCTCCCGCTATTTGGAGCGTTTGTCGGCAACGATTATTCACCGACGAAGAATCAAGGACCGCCCATATCCGCTTCTTTTCCTCGTTACAGCCATCGTGAATTCCTCTACGAACATAAAATGAACGCTGTCGAGAGGATCACCTATACGGCGAACAACCTCTCTTCTGTATTACAAGGGGTGGGCAAAAGCGGAAGAAAGGGTGGTAGTGGTGGTAGTAAGAAGAAGCAAATGGGAATTTTGGACGTGATCCGGTTGACAGTTCAGCAGATGCTCCTGAGACCGGGTCATACGACCGATAGAGAGATTGATGCGATTGTCAACCGAATCGTCGAGAACGCATTGATCTACGCAATCCCACCACCACCCACTCGTGATGCTGAGCAATCCTCATCTTCCCTATGGCCCACCCCGTTTTGCCCGGTTCATGCCGAGCTAGAGTCATGCAGACTCGATGCCTTGTATCCACAGTATGAACAGGAAGAGGAGAGAGACGACAATCCACAACATCCCTCGTCTGCCACGGACCGTCCCCGATTTACGACTGGAGAACCGACCGATCCCAGGTCGATGGTGCAGAGACAGTACCTCCGGGCGTATCGCGAAGGCGCTTTGGATCCCTCTGTACTCGACATTCTCGTGACGGGTACCATGTGGCCCAGAACTTTCCTTGAGAACCCTGATTTGACTAGTGCAGCTGGGCCTTCCGAGGCAGGAGGGGCGCTGCGAAGGTGGCTATACGCTATTCTTGATCAGGGGATTGGGGTCTATTCTTCACCTCTCGAAGAAGACGAGGGAGAGGAGCAAGAGTCTCAGGCTACCCAAGGAGAAACCTTAAGCTCCAGCGCTGTCCCTGCGACTAAAGGAGGACAACAGGCTTCGAAATCCGAAAGCGAGGATATTGAAGAGGATGAAGAGGACGAAGATGAGATAATCGACGTAATAGACGATGTAACGGATTCAGAACCAGAAGAGGATCCCCTCCTTGCGCTCAAGGGTGCCCTCCAACGGCTCAAAGGGGTTCAAGCTGGAGGTCACCTTCCTAACATACCCAACCAGATCAATGAGTCCGAGGAGGACGAAGAAAATAATGACGATGATGACGAAGAACAAGATCCAGAGGATCTTCCCCCACTCCATGTTACCGAATATGTGCGGCGAGGTGCTCGGATAGCAGAAGAACGCATACTCGTCGAAGATCTCTCTACACTCCTGGACAATTCTACAGCCCCTTCTCGTCGTTCCACATCTTCAGTGGTCCCAGCTCACCCTGCTCCCGGACGTGGATTGCCCGTCCCTCGAACAAGCGAGGCACTTCCAATTCAGCTACAAGATGAACGGGCTCGTTTAGTGGTTCTTCTCACAGCATGTGCATCCAACGTCCAAAGCGTCATTGAACTCGACAGGAAGTGGACCGGCCCCGTCATCGTAGCCCGATGGCTCATACACTTTTCCGGAATCAAAGAGCAGCAAAGAGAATCAGAAGGGGCGGTCCCGACTGCGATGTCGAGGAAGTGGAGCAAGGGAGAGGTGAATGCGCTCCTTTGTGCATTTGGAGCGGACGATCACCCGAATCATCACGGGGATGTGGAGAATGCATGGGTGACACCGGATCAAGAAGAGCGCCTCGAGGTTGTCGAACGATCGATACAGCTCATGGCAAAGGCATTGAGCGTCCTTGAGGCGATTAGGTTGCTCGTGCAGTCCTTGGGGCTCGCTCATCGAGTACCAATTCGAATCACCAACTTCAAGGGCCGAGTCTTTCATGAACAATGTCGAGCTATTACCATGCCTCCTTCGGATCCAGAGGCGCAAATCGGCGCTCCAGGTATGATGATTGAGGAGCGAGTTTGGGCGGCAGTATCGGATCAGTTGGAGGTGTGTATTGGAGATGATCCAGTGAAAAAAGTGAAGAAGAAGAAGGACGGGCCTTCAAAGGGCCAAGCAAAGCCAATTGCTTCGAAGCGATCTGCCATCAAGGGGCCTCTCTTCAGTGTGTTGGCCGGTATGGAGAACACCATTTAGTCATGCTGTATATACATTGGACTAGCGGATACACTCTCAATGCGTTTAACTGTGACTTATTTTTGGCCTGAAGAGATCATCTTCGCTTGTTAAATAACGCAGATTTATTCTCCACACCTTGTTCTATCAAAAAAATAATGATGACGATACGCGGAACAATAGGGATTACCAGAGAACAGAAGGAAGTTTGGTCATCAAACATGGTTGTTGTGGTTCGGAGCGTTTTCATCGTTTGTTCTTTCGGCTGGTTGCCCTGCCTTTTTCCCATCCATTCTTTCCTCTGAAACTTTGGATAAGAAGAAGCACATGACGAGTCCCACAGCCAACCAAGGCAACAACGAAAAAAACGCCGCGCGCAATCCATCCCGAAACGCATCCGTAATCACACTAATCAGCTCCTCTGGCAAACTATAGATTCCACCCCCCGAAGAATCGACAGAGTTCATCGAGAGACTGATGAGGGCGGCCTGCGCTGGTGTAATGCGACCCGACACGGCGGCGTTGTAGATGTACGTCCGCGCGCGCGAGTTCATCACGGCTGAGAGCTGGGCGAGACCGATTGTCCCTCCTGCAATACGGAAGAAGAGATTGGAGGCAACAACAATGGCCACTCGATCTTCTGGTTGAGTGAAACGAGCTTGATAAGCTAAAGACGTTGGCATTTGTTAGCGTGCGACGAGAAAAGATCAGAGAGACGACGCTTGTGAGAATACGTCGTCGCAGTGGCCGAAATACTCACCCAAGGGACCAAATGCGACACCAATACCCACTCCACTCGTAATCATGAATCCTTTGATCTGCTTCTCATTGCCTGTGTACATCGCTTGCGCGAGGAAGGCGATTCCGATAGGAAGAACGATGCTACCAAAGACGATAGTCACTCTCGGTTGACGGAAAAGCTTGATCAAAACTATGGAGACAACCGCGCCGATACCCTATATGGGAAGAGGATTCAATCAGGTCGGCACTCACAATCACCATAAAGGTGGGGTGATGGTGGAAATAGGTCATTTACTTACCATTCCTGGAGCAAAATAAAGCAATTGGACACCAGAGCCCACGGCACTTTCACCATTGACAATCACATAAAATGTCGCGACGAAGTAGAAAATGCCGAGCATGACCATTCCGTGGGTCATCGTCGCAAAGTCGGTCGCCAGCACATCATAAGATCGGAACATGTTCATCGGCAAGATTGGATCTGTAACGCGCACAAATTCGGGGGTGATTCGAGCGAGACGCGCTCGTATCCCTGCGGCAACCGGAGGTGGACGATGGTCCTCTTCGTCAGCTGTTCTTTGTTGAACGTCACCGCCGACTGTCTCTTCGAGGAGATATTCCTCTTCTTTAGCGAGATGGTCGGTCGAATGATCCACGACGTATTCCCAGAGGACGAAGAGGAGGAGAAAGACGCCGCCCAAGACGAGACAAAGGATCACCTTGAGCTGATTCCATCCTTCTGTGCTCCCCCAGTTGAGTCCTAAAAGGATGAGAATACCGAGGATGATGAAAAGGAGGGCACCAATGAGATCCATTCGTTGAAGACCCCCGATGAAGCCAATCGTGATCTGAGACTGGATAGAGCTTGCGACCGTGGGTGGAAGACGTTGTAAACGTTGTGGTGGTTGGGGCCCTTTGCAATGCTTTGAGATGAGGAGGTGCATAATGATCATCGAGGCGACTGCGATCGGTAGACTGAACGAACAAAATATGTAAGACCAATTGCTAGACCGGAGGAAGAAAAAAAAGTCTGGGATGACGACTCACTTGATTCCAAATACCCATCTCCAATGGGTTCCGAGGAGGACTGCTCCAATAGATGGCCCAGAGGAAAATCCAGCAGTGTACACAACAACCATGACCGCATTTTGAATATTGTTGTCATCCAGATTCTCAGAGTCGGATAATAGGATTCGGACGATACCAAGCAAGCCGGCGGCTCCGACACCTGATATACCACGTCCCAGAAGGAGAATAGGCATGTTCATCGCCCCCGTGCTCAGTGCGGAACCGACGAGAAAGATGAGAATGGATGCTTGCATGGCCCCATAACGACCAAACACATCCGCAAAAGAAGCAGAGATCGGGAGGAATACGGTAGAGCCGAGGACGTAAGCCGTTCCGATGTAGGATTGGAGGTTGATTTGGTTAAAGATCGACGCTATATTGGTTTGTGCCGCAGCAAAAACTAGAGGTTGGAGAGAAGTATGAGCGGTGCGTCATCATTGGTTTCGTGTGGAAGTACGCACCCGTATAGTCCAGCGTTTCTAAGAAGACTGGAAGGAAAACGGCGATTGCTAGCCTTAAGCGGGGCCACCAAACCTGCCAAAAAGATGGCTTCGTGGAGACAACCTGATCCTCTTGAGTAATCGGGTTGGTGTTGTCGCCGTTCGAGAGAATCAGAGCGTCTGAGGAGGGGTTCTTTGCTGCCATGGAGTAAAGTTAGCAAGTTGATGGTATCTTGTGTTCTGGACGACTTGGAAAAAAAAAAAGGATGAACGACTCTCGAGTGAGATATTCGGTGTTTGTGGCCCCAGAGACGCGTCGAAACTTATTCCAGTATCAACTCCGGGTTTTCGGAACTGGGCCACAGCAGGAATAGAGTAACTGCTGCGAGAAAGATGAGCATCTTTGCGTTGTAAGGATGCTTCTTTAAATATCTTTGAGGAGTTTCTTGGCGTAAATCCAAGTTCGAAGGTTGGCCTATAGCCAAGACGAAAGCGCAGTCGTTGGGACGCTGACTATCGTCTATTTCTTTGGTCTGAGATAATACGGAGGATCTTCCCTCCACGGTACTACATAGCAGGTTGATAGGAAATGGACGTATTTTGTGAGGGTGGGTAAATGTCTCTGGATCTTAAGACGCAAAATACATCCAATTCCTCGTCATTATAGTATCAAGGATGCTCTGGTGATTTTTTTTGTGTAATGGTCTCTGGTTCCATCCTGGCCAGTAGTGCAGTCAACGGTCTGCCCAGAGCAGAAGAGCAGTCAATGGTTGTGTACAGTGTAAAAGGAGACCAGTTTCTGAGTTTCTGAGCTGAATTCGGTGCCAAGATACACATCAATTCCGGTCTCCCAAATCATTGGGGAATGCTTGTTGAACAAGGGATTGGCAAGGGTCGAATAAAGCGGAGTTTGAAATGTACGGAGCCGCGGACCACATCAACGCCATAGATTGGGACCGGTACGCACGCTCTCTACATCGACATCTATATCTTGATTTTTTCTTCTGGGTTACGATTGACATTCGTGATCCTGGAAGCTGATAACGATACTTTGATGTTTCATTCCGCCGACTTCCTCGCGTAATGGCGCCCGCGGATGCTTTGGGCGAATGAGGAGGACGGGAAAGCGAAACCCAGTCGATCGGAGTGGTGATGATATGATATGATATGGGACCCGTCTCGACTAATCGGTCCCTCGAAGCTCGGCAGCCAGACCAGGTGGACCCATGCATGTCCTGTCGACCCTCTAATGTCCAACGATCAACGATGAGAAACTGACACAAACTCCAATTCTACTCTTGATCCCGTCCACAACATTCTCCTCCTTCCTACCCGTCATATTAGTCGGCGACGGACGAGATGGCGGAGCATTGGCAGCAGCACCTCGCCTCTATCAACACTGGCCTCGCGGTCGGGGCGTTAGCTGTAGCTACGCTTGCTTTTTTCTTCCTTCGCAAGAGCCCCCAGAGCGGGAAACCCTTGAGCGAGTTACCGGGTCCCACACCCTCGTTCCTCTTAGGTAACGCTCGCAATTTTCCTCTAGACGACTGGCTAGGAGTTTTTACGAGGTGGAAAGAAGAATATGGTGAGATTAAATCCCTCGGGGTTCTGCAACCCGAGCCAAACTCTGAGCAATTTGTTGTAGGCGATATCATCCATATGTATTTACCAGGAACGAATGTCCTAGTTCTCAACTCCTTTGAGGATGCAGAAGAATTATTCGTCAAACGAGCCCAGATATGGTCTGGGCGTAATAACAACCGAATGGTCAACGAGTAGTACGACACCAGCCCTCCCGTCTAATGATCTTCCCATCTCCTGACGCTTCAATAGCATAGGATTCGGATGGTCTATCATTCAAATTCAACCAAGCCATGCATTCTACGAACAACGCAAGGCGTTTCGAAAGGTTATTGGGCCTCATGTCGTCGCCCAGTACAATACTCTCATCGAGCAAGAAGCCGACAATCTAGTACGACGTCTCTCTGGTTTCAGTGGGGATATCGAGCCCATTATCCAAGAGTACGTGTCACTTTCGCAACAACTATAAAAATCACTCAAACGCACACTTATCCTCGCTGTGTTCGTATCTATAGGGCCACTGGGGCTGTGATCATCAAGCTTGCATACGGTGACAAGGTCTTTCGTGAGCATGGTCCCGAGCTGGTCGATCTCAATGTCAAATGCGTCGATATGATCACTTGGTCCCTCGTCCAACTATGGGTCGTCAACATCTTCCCAATTTGTGAGTGCAACAACTTGACCAAAAGGTACTTTTTTGAAGAAGAACATTGCCCCTGATTGCGTGAACAGCGCGCTTCCTACCGAGCTGGTTCCCGGGTCTAAAATACCCTAGTTTCGCTAAGGAAAACGGGGCCATGATCTCCAAACTTCGTAACTGGGCTTACGATCTGGTGAAGGCGGACGTGGTGCGTTTTACATTCCCATTCGACGCATGGATGTTGCTTCTCATACATCCGCAACAATCAGGACAAGGGATCTGCAGACTTTTCTGTGATTTCGAAGTACCTCAACGAACCGGAGCTCACGGGCCAGTATCTGAAAGACAGTACGGCTTTGATGTATATGGGTAAGCGGTTATCCTGTAATCAACGCGTTATCTGAATATCGAATGGATCTTGTCTAGGCGGTGTGGACACTGTACGTTCCTGGCGATGTGCTACGGTTCCTTATTACTCACTCAGCACATTCTGTAGACTGGATCCGCGCTTCTGGCTCTATTTGCCAATCTTCTCACTCACCCTGAAGTACAAAAACGGATTCATGAGGAACTAGATACGGTCGTCTCTCCCGGACATCTCCCAACAGCGAATGATATTCCTTCATTGGAATACCTCAAAGCAACGTGGGACGAATCTCTACGACATTGCCCTCCTATTCCTACAGGTACGTTCCCTCCCATAGTCCCTTCTCGCCAGTCTTTGTCTCCAACAAAAAAATATAGGCGTTCCACATGTGAACACGGAAGACGACTTCTGGAAGGGATATCATGTTCCCAAGGGCACGATGGTGATCACCAACGTCGGATATATGCTCCGGGACAAACGATTGTGGGGGGAAGATGCGGACGAATTCAAACCGGAACGGTTCCTTCCTCAATACAACCCTCGCGCGAAAGAACTCCCAAACGTCGAGTCGATGGCCTTTGGGTTTGGTCGACGGTACGTCCCCCCCGCTTCCCTTCCCTCCTTTGGCTCTGCTCGTGAATCTCACTTCTCGGGACTCTTTTTTTTTTTCTCAGGATTTGTCCGGGACGACATATTGCGGAACTCAACGGATTGTTATTTGCCGCTGCGATCCTTTGCGCATATGAGATACTACCTATGGAGGGAGAGACTAATGTCAAGATTGAGTATACGACGAACCAAATTAGGTGCGTGTCATCCTTTCATTCATTCATTTCGTTCTTTGCGACTCGCTGTTTTCTGATTTGTATTCACGCCTTCTTTTTATATCCTTTTCAGGCGGCCTCATAACCTCAAATGCAGATTCGTATCGCGTCAATGATGAAGTCGTTTTTCAATGAAACCTATTTCTCCATTTATTTTCCTGTTCCTCTCTCTCCTTTGTTTTAGGGGGAAAAATTGTATCTTCCGTAATCTTACCTATGGAGTGGTTCCAACTGTTCATAAGGGATGATTTACTGCTCAAAAGGAATCTCTTGTAAGGGAACGAGAGAACATGCGAGGATAGTGCAGTAAGGGCAGCTTCAGGTATGTCTGGGGACAAAACGACACCGCAGATTCGCAGGCGCCCTACATGGTCGAACGCATTGTGTCAGTGACCCATATCCCCATGTTGATAGATTCAACCATACCTGACTTGCGTGGGGGTATATTCGATCTTGTCGGGTGGTGCTTCTCCCGCAGGAGGCAAGATCTCGTACGTCGAAAGCATAGCGGCAGCAAACATCATTCCGTTTCGGTGCGCGAAATGTCGTCCTGGACAGATCCTGATATCATTATCGTAATCCAGATCGCGGAAAGGAAGAAAGAGTCAGCGATGAGTTTGCAAAGAAAACAGTAATTCGACCGAAGGGGGACGGTGAAAGTACATGAAAGGAGGCGGGGGGGGGAAGAGAGAGAGAGAGCGCCGCAGGACGCAGGACTCACCGTCTCCCGAATCCGAAAACGATGGATTCGACACTGGGCATCTCGCCTGCGCGAGGATTATATTCTGGCAGAAACCGTTCCGGTTTGAATTCGTGCGCGTCCTCCCCCCATTTTCGTGGATCCCGAAGTAAATCTCCAATATTGGCGATGAGGATGGTCCCCTTCGGGAAGAAATATCCATTCCATACGTCGTCCGTACTGTTCACGTGTGGAAGGGCTCCGGGTACCGGTGGACTAACTCTCGGGACTTCGTTCCAAGTCGCCTTGAGATATTGCATCGACTCCAAATCAGCAAACGTGGGGAAATGGCCGGGTGTTAGTGCTGCATCGAGTTCTTGATGAAGTCTCTTCTGCACATGAGGGTGTATGAGGAGATTAGCGAAAAGACTCATGAGCGCCGTTCCTGTCTATAGTATCCCAAAGATTAGATAAGTCAGAGCAATTGTTCCGAAGATTATCTGATATTTACCGTGTCTACTCCGCCTATATGACGATTGAATGATCAGAAACCGAAATAATTGTTCGAATCGGTGGGAGAGGAAGTACTAACCAAGATACATGAGAGCCGTTCCATCTCGTAATGATTCTTTTGAGATACTTGAATCGCCGATGTACTTTGAGATCACGCTGGGATCTGCAGTTCCCCGTTCCTAGCGTTCGGACTCGTGGTCATTCCTTGAATGGGACTTGAATCGAGAAACAGAACTTACGTATTCCTCCTTAATCATATCGTACACCCAGTGTCTCAACTTTGAGGTCAACTCACTGCCTCGTTTGGCGACTGCCGGCCATTGAAGGCCAGGGAACCAAGTCGGAATAAACCGAGCTATTGGGCAGGAGAGGTCGGAATCAACACATTAGTCATAGCTAATCATCCTTAACACGATTGTAGACACATACATATAGGGAGAAGATTGATGATCCAGAGCTGCGTCATTGACCAAGTTATAAAGGCCATCGTTGAGAGGTTTAATTCCACCAGTTCAGGGCCATACTGTGCATGAACTTTATCTCCATAAGCGATTCGTATAACAACAGCTCCAGTAGCACTAAAAATAGCATATGTGAGGACGAGGAGGGGAAAGGATTGGGATCGTACTCGTGTATTATATCATGTGGGTCTCCGGAGAATCCTCTTGCATTTTTTATGAGATTCTTTGCTTCCTCCTCGATCAATAGATCAAAATCGGAGACGACGTGGGGGCCCATGACTTTTCTGAACACCTTGCGTTGCTCGTAAAACGAGGCAGTGGGTTGGGTTGTAATCAGTCCCCATGCGAATCCACAACTAGACGATTATAGATGTCAGAAAGAAGGATGAATTGCGAGGGAGAAGAAAGTGAGTACGAACTAGTCGTCCACCATGCGGTTATAGGGACGAGCGGACCAAATATGCGCTCGTTTATTCAAAAGTTCGTCCGCATCGTCAAGCTTGCTGAGTAGGACGAGATGGAAGGTTGGTAAACGCAAGTGGACGATATCACCTACAATTGATTGGTTGGGGGTTAGCCGAAAGCAATAACTGAGCAAACAATCAGGCAAGGACATGGACGCTATATTCACCATATTGTTCCCTATATTTACTAAATGCTTGATAACGCGCTCTTGTTGGGAAATCTCGGGCATTACCGATGATGGGCTTGGGTCGTGGACCGGGTAGTTCATTAAGGGATTTGGCACCGCTGGCTATTGAATGCGAATGCGACCTCCAAGTATAAACGATCGTGATCGTCGCTGTCACCAGAGCCCCGACGGCAATTGTTGTGGTTGATAGACCATTGAGGGCAGAAGGTGCAGGCATCGAGTAGGGTGTTTTTCAGAGGGAGTCGACGCGTCGAAGGACGTCTTTTCTATCTTTGGCGCTCTTTATACGACACGTACGTGACGGCTCATGACAGCAGGGAGGCCCATTGTAGGCGCGCGCAGGCGGGTAAACCGTGATCAAGGATTGATATCTACGTTGGAATGCTGAATGGACAGGGACCAAGATGGATAAAATGAGGCCGATTACAGGGTCCCGAAATCTAATATGCAATCGTCCCACGATAAAGCCGCGACGAAAGCTTATTCGACTGGCGATCCAATGGCTGTTTCGTTATTGCAGCCGCAGCGACGAATGCGAGTCGTAACCAGTGATTCCCAATACAGTGGGCTCGTCGCAGCCAGGCTGAAGGAGCAGGACTGAGCGTTGAAATTGAGTACCCTCGAGGATATGCAGCAACATCGAACGGCTAACGATGGAACGCCAAATGTGGAAATGATCGCCACTTTGTGAAACTCGCGACGAAGATAGCCGCTCTGAGAATAAAGGTCCGATAAGATTGGCTCGAGAGACTAAATGACATGATCGTAGCTGCGCGCTGACAAGAGTCCAGAAGGAGAGGCAAACGCTTCAAGTATGTCGCGGGACGAAACGGCATCGCAGATTCGCAGGGGCCCTGCAATAATTCCACGTCAGTAAACTGCAGCGTGCTACACAGGATGGTGAATAAAGAGGATTCGTGGCCCATACCTGACTTGTGTGGGTGTATATTCAATCTTCTCCGGTGCAACGTCTCCAATCGGAGGTAGAACTTTGTACGCTGATAGCATCGCTGCTGCGAACATCATCCCATTCCGTTCCGCAAGATAACGTCCCGGGCAGACCCTACATAGCCCAAGCGAGAAAACATTAGTGCCATGTACGCTCATTCCAGGTAAACCCGCATCTTCCGCTTGTCAAAGGGCTGCCACGCTCACCGTCTGCCAAATCCAAAAACGATAGATTCCACACTCGGATTCTCATTCGCACGAGGGTTGTACTCCGGTAAAAATCGTTCCGGTTTGAACTCGTCTGCATCCTCGCCCCATTTCCGCGGATCTCGCAACAAATCGCCAACGTTGGCGACGATGATGGTTCCCTTTGGGAAGAAATATCCATTCCAGATGTCGTCCGTACTGTTCACGTGTGGAAGACCTGGAGGATGTTGTAAGGATAAGTCACAACAGCCAGAAGAGGACGGCAATATCGATGAGAATAAGAGAGATTCATACCCCCAGGAACCGGTGGGCTCACTCTCAACGTCTCGTTCCACACCGCCTTAAGATAACGCAAGGAGTCCAAGTCGGTAAACGTGGGGAAATGACCCCCGGGTAATACAGAATCCAGCTCTTCATGAACCTTCTTTTGTACGCGAGGATGCAAGAGGATATTGGCGAGGAAACTCATGAGAGCCGTTCCAGTCTACCATAATCCAAAATTGAGTAAGGAATAAAGGTAAGGGAGATTGACTATATATTTACCGTATCCACTCCACCTATACAGCGAGCGAAGATCGAATGTCAGAATATGGACAGTTAGTGTAAAGGACCAAGGTACCGACCGAAATACATCAAGGCCGTTCCATCTCGCAAGGACTCGCTTGAGATACTAGAGTCGCTAATGTACTTTGAAATCACACTAGGATCCGCCATTCCTTGTTCCTAAGTCGCCAGGAGGTGTCCCCACGCGATTAATCACAGGGAAACTCGACAAAACAATGCCACTAACTCACATAATCTTCTTTGACCATATCGTACGCCCAATGCCGCAACTTTGAGACCATCTCGGTGCCCTGTCTGGCGACTGCTGGCCACTGAAGGCCAGGGAACCAAGTCGGAAGAAAACGAGCTGTTCGTTGGGTGAGTGATGATATGAGTATCAACAAACAAGTGCTCAAAAATATTCAAGCATACACATAGGCATAATATTGATGATCCAAAGCTGCGTCAGCGCCCAGGGAATGAAGGTCAGCAACGAGAGGTTCAACTGCACCAACTCGTGCCCATGCTGCGCGTGAACTTTATCCCCATAAGCGAGCCTGATTACTACAGCTCCTGTAGCGCTGCAGATTATGAAACAAATCCGCCGTGAGAAGAGGTAGCTCGCGATATTTGATTGGTGGACGTACTCGTGAAGGATATCGTGTGGGTCCCCAGAGAACCCCTTGGCGCTGTTCACAAGATTCTTTGCTTCTTCCTCGATCAACAGGTCGAAGTCGGAGATAACATGAGGGCCCATGACCTTTCTGAACACTTTGCGTTGTTCGTAAAAGGAGGTAGTCGGTTGGGCTGTAAGTAATCCCCATGCGAATCCACAACTAGAGTGCCATCAGAACAAACATGTCAGACAGGAGAAAGCGAAAAGAGGATATACAAGGGAAATACGAACTAGTCGTCCACCATCCGATTGTAAGGACGGGCGGACCAGATGTGTGCTCGTTTGTTCAAGAGATCTTCTACATAGTCGATATTGCTAAGCAGGACGAAATGAAAGGTGGGCAAACGAAAGTGAACGATGTCGCCTACTCATTTGTCGGGTCGGGGAGGGACATGGCTGGTCAGCCGAGGAGTCCCAATACAAACCAAACGTGAACAAAAGACCTAGTGCTCACCGTATTGCTCTCTATATTTACTAAAGACCTGATAACGCGCTTTGGTAGGGAAGTCGCGTGCATTACCAATGATAGGCTTCGGTGGTGGGCCGGGAAGTTTGTTGAGAGATTTGATGCCATTCGAGTGGAAAAACAAGTTCCAATAATAGATTATCGCAAGCGCCCCAGTAGCCAGAGCCCCAATAGCGATATTCGTCGTCGTCCAAAGAGAATAAGGCAACGAAGGAACAGACATTTCGATGGAGGGGAGCAAGCCTTAGCAAAGAGGAGACGACCTAGTAAGAAGAACAAGAATCATGGCGCCTTTCAGCCCCCCTCTTTTATGTACACAGAGCGCGGGGTAGACACCGCAGACCGAACAGCGCAAACCGCAGGCCGAACGAATAGTGGCCGTCTCGTACAGTCAGTCGTAGTTTGCAGCATCGTTAAAATAAGGAGATCAGAATGGAAAATCCAGGAAATTCTAATACAAGGCCCGAGGCCCCTCCAGACGTCGCATTGGGTGGGCGTGGCACGGTCGAAAGCTGATTCCCCACGATGAAATCTCCCCCGATTGTTTCTGTGCGAAAATCCAGAGCTGTGACCGAGGTTCAGTACTCCAATGATCACTTCGTTATTACAGCTCGATGTGTCTACGAAGTGCCAGCCTTGTCGACCAGCGCAGTAAGACGAAAGCTTACGCCTAGTGTTACGGACAACAATGGAGGTTTACTTTGAATAGTCGGGAGAATATCCAGCGATATTCTGTGGCTCGTGATTGAATGCCAAACTTGGTCCTACTCTTTCCGTCACTTCGTATTCATAATCTCCCAGTTGATCGAGGCCATTGTTTTCATCACGGGGGTATCAAACACATGTATCCCCACTCTACAATTGACTTTATAGACAACAAACTCACGAGCACAATATCACCTCGCCTTTAGTTAGACGATGAAAATTAAGGAAATGGAAGTACGTAGTATATCAAGCACATCAAGAAGTAGTAGTCCAAAATCTCTTCGAAAGGGCCTCCTGCACCATCCTTCCAGATTGCGATGTCCAGGTGAGGACCGACTGGCCTGCAACAGAAGTGTCCATTTATTGTTCGTCATCCTGAGGGGGTGCTCCATTGCGAAAGACGAGAACGATAGGGCCAGGGAGACGCGGCAGTGCTTTCCACAGCAGATTCGTCGCCTTCTCTACTTGACCCCGATCGTTAAGTGTGTCGGAAAGATTAATCATTGCCATGACTGTAGAAGGGTGCTTTGGCCCATGTATCTCCTCTTTCAACTCCAATAGTTCTCGCTGTATCTCTTCAGCTCCTTCTAGCTGACCATAAAGCCGACGTCTCTTAGCGAGAGCTTCCATCGTCGAGATTGTGATAGGGCTCCGTGCTCCAAACACCTCCCTTTTCAATTCCAGAGCTTCCCACCATATCTCCTCAGCCGCTTTCACATGACCACTAGAGGAGAGTATGTCCGCGAGATTGTCCATTGCCTGGATCGTTTCAGGGTGCCGTACTCCAAGCACCTCTTTTCGCAAGCTCAATACATCCCGTTGCATCTCCTCAATAGAACTTGAGTCACCACGACTCTTGAGTACCACAACGAGATTATTCTTCGCCGTGATCGTGCTAGAGTGCCGTGCGCCAAGAATCTCCGTTCGCAACCTCAATACTTCTCGTTGCATCTCTTCTGCCTCTCCTAGTTGACCGCCAGCATGAAGTGACAATGCGAGATTGTTCATTGCTGTGATCGTATCAGGGTGCCGTGCGCCAAGGAGCTCTCTTTGCCTCCCCAAAACCTCCCGTTGTATCTCCAAAGCCTCTTCTACTTTACCACGAACCCGGAGTATCGGGGCGAGATTATGCATTATCACGATTAGGCTATTGTTGGTGCCAGAGTGCTGTTCTGCATTTATTTCTCTTTGCAACTCTAATGCCTCCCGCTGCATCTGCTCAGCCTCTTCGAACTCTCCACGGCCACAAAGAGTCGCGGCAAGATACGTCATTGTCACAATCGTCGAAGGATGTCGTGCTCCATGAACCTCCTTTTGCAATGTCATTACCTTCCGCCCCATATCCTCAGCCTCTTCCAGTCGACCACGGCTATAGAGCATCAAAACAAGCTTATTCATTGCAAAGATCGTGGCAGCATGCCGTGCTCCAAATTTCTCCGCACTGAATTTCAATACTTCGCGCTGCATCTCCTCAGCGGCTTTTCCCTCACCACAATGCCAGAGTGTCACAGAGAGACTCCTCATTGCACTGATTGTAGAAGGGTGTCGCTGTCCGAATGCCTCCAGGAGCTGAGAATAGCAATACTTCCATAGCTCCAGACAGCATTTCCAATTTCCGACAGAGTAGTATACTATGAGAAATGCCAACGTATGGGGAACAGGTCCTAATTTAATGCGTGTTGCCAAGTTGTCAATATGGGTTGACAGTTGTCGATGCCAAGCGTTGGTCTCTCCGTCATTCAGTGGCTGCATTGTGCCGAGGAGCAGTTGTCCTGCTGCATTCGCATAGCGATCTCGATCATCTGGTACTAGTGAATCTCGGATGTACGCTTGAACGAGAGGGTGGACGTTGTAAAACACTTCCCCATTGTCGTCAGCGAGTGTATCCATTAGCGAGCCTCGAGAAATTGAGTCGACCAGCTCCTGAAATAAATGATCGTCCCACTCCGATCCGAAAACCTCTTCGAGATATGATATAGAGGTTTTATCGCTGCTTGGAGGTGGGCAGTTTTCGTCGACGATGTGAGTGCGAAAGCCGGAGTTTGTCGATTTCTCAAAGAGGAATTGTGGGATCGATGAATGGTGAAGAAATGCGCAGATTCTCATCAGCTCTTGGGCGTTCGGCGGCAACTGTTGAAACGACAGATCGAACGCAGTATACGTTGACCCTTCGTAGTTCCTTCCCTCCAGAGTCGCCTTGTGCATCAACTCGTCCCGATGCTTTCGATAGACCGATAGGTATTTGTCCAGTCGCCGTGATTTGGAAATATAAGCTCCGGCTTGAGTAATTGCAAGGGCCCACATTCCCAGTTCTTTTACGATGGCGAGTGACATTTCGTTTGAAGACGGCGTTACGTTGGCGACCTTATGAAGGAGCTCGACTGCCTCTGCTTCCTCCAGCATTCCTACTTGAAAATGACTATCCGGCGCATAGGCGATACACTCGCGGTTTCTAGACGTCATCAAAACCGCTCCATTTGTACATTTGGGGAGATATTTATCGAGGCGTAGACCGGGTGAGTCCGCGTTGTCGAAGAAGAGTAGCCATCCGCTCTGGCTAGATAGATAGGCTACCGCATCCTCCCACGTTGATTTACAGTACTCCGGACCGGTCGACCTGATTGACCTCTCGAGGTCCGCTTCAATCTGCTGTTCGCTACTGGCGTCGATAACGATGATTCTGTCGAATCTGTACGATGGTTAATTCTATCATCCAGAAAGGTTCGAAAGACTGCACCTGTGCTTCTGCGCCTTCATCCAGGACAACGCAAGCTGCGTTTTCCCTCCACCACCGAGGCCGTGTAGTATGCAACGCGGCTGGTGTTCCACAGGAAGCGACGGAAGAAGCTTTGTAGTAAGGAAGTCGTGGATGTGCGGACGCTGGACATAATTCCTCGATATAGGCAACAGAGGTCTCGCAGGAATCGTTGACTGAGGCAGGCCTGACTCTCCTTTCGCGATACCTAACATTTCGTCAGAGCTATATATGTGCAGAATATCTATTATCACGTACTTCTATAGACTTTTTCTTGATTCCAATTCGTTTGAACTCTGGCTTGGCCTCGGTCCAGCAGCTTATGAAGGTGGTAGACGATCTTGTCGTAGTTTTCGTTGCCTTTCTTTGGAAACTTTACAATTGTACAGTGGTCCGCATGCAACGGCACCACCTTAGCTCTTTCGTCCCCGGGTATAATGGCTGATGAGCGTTCTACGATCTGTTCATGCGTCATCCATCTGTCGGCATTTGTGGATTGATATATATCTCACCATTTTTTTCAACCCTCCCACGATAGGAATGGGCTGTTCTTCATAAAAGAAGATGGTATCAAAGCCTTGACTCGCTTGAAGATACAGCGCTTGTATTTCTTCGAGCACATTCGAGCCTTTCTTCAGATCGCTAAGGACAACGTCGGTGGTGGACTTGAAGATTGAAGATACTCGCAGCTTCCATTTGATGAGTGGGACGCCATTTGCTCCCGAGTGTGGGGTTCCAAAAAAAAGAACAGCAAGGGTTGATGTTATTATATCCCGAAACTCGTGATCCGATTTGAAGTTTTGATTGTGACACTGCACGAGCGCCTATATAGCTATTAGTGCCATTGCTGGTGTTCTGGATGAGTGACGAACCCTTTTGAGGACGATGCCACCTAGACTATGTGCTAAGAATATGATCGGCCTCTACATTATTACGTCCGAAAAAACATGTAAGGATGCGCCCAAGACATTGCAACCGCCACTCGCCTCCGGATTATGCGATTTTCTTTCCCGTACGAGATCCGAAACGAACGCTCCAGCATGGTGAGAGATCGTATGTTCCGATATATCTGCAAAGGTGCTCGTTTTCGCGTTGTAGCCATACGTCAAGATGCGGGCGTTGGGAAGACTCTCGGGTAAGAGATCCCTCAGCCACATCGTTCCGTCTTTAGCAGTCCACGACTTTTCTCTATGACCATCGAGGCCATGAATCGCAACAATACTAGGAGCAGATGTCGAGAACTGTGAGCGTTCGCACGTCAGGCTCCAACGCAGGGCTTACTCGACAGTAGGGTCCTGGCCCGCAGACAATTCAAGAAAACCGAGTTTTTGCTCCTTCTGTTTTGGCATTTCGGTTCACGGAAAGAAAGTAGTCGGGGGCAAAGTGCTCTCACCCTGCTTTTTATTTGTTTGTACGGAGGCTGGCAGCGGCGGGTCCGGAATAAAGGCGCAGGCTGGGTCAATGGGGTTGCCATAAAGCTAAACGCATTCCCTATTGGATACATAGGAGATAATTGTTACTGTCAAGTTTAGATCCTATTGCTCTTACAAAGGCAATCCTCAAATGCCCAGAAACGGTTGTTCTTTAAGCAGCAGTGAAACATTATGATGCGCATGCATATGTTCAACACACTAGACGACTCGCAACTAGCGACCAAGGTTCATCCACAGAGGCTATCATACGAGGCAAAGTCCACAATTTGGATACCAAAGAAAATGGGAAAGGGTCCATCGAAGCATAACTACAGTGTCCATCATACGGTTCAAGTAAGGAATAAACGCGCAAGGAGGAAACAGGAAGGGGGAGGCTATGAAACGATGGTGGTTCTCCAAAAGAGTGTCAAATGAACGCCTACAACAAGCGAGAGATACGTAGAGTAATATAGGGGGGATGTGCTTCGGTCTTGTATGCAGACCGGGACCAGAGCATCGTGTATAATGGATCCAGTAGAGTTAAGCAAAGGTGTATAGGAAGAGACGTACAGATCGTCCCAGAATTTCGTGATAATGAAAATGAAGAGTTCGTGGGTGATGAAACATTTAGAGATATGAGCACAATGATAAAAAAGGACAAGAATCGGGAGTGGGTGTGTATTTGATGCCGATGATATTCTTGCCGGTTCTTGATATGAGTTGTAATGCAGTCACAATGTGAGGAGTAAGACTAGGAAAGGGGCCAGAGCTACGGGGTTGTTTGGTTGGCTGTTGCGGTAGTGCGACTTGGCCTGAATCTATAAAGAATGGCATTTGATTGCTTTGATTGCTGTATATATCGAGTTGGTCGACTTGCTCTGTGGAAAGCAAGGCATTCGAGGGGGGGAGAGGGGAATAAGCAGGGCGTTGTTGGTTGCTGGTCGATCGTCATCCCACGTTTTAATACGTGAACAACAACAACCACGGATTGAGGACGATTGGGTACAGGATATGGCATCCCGCTTGAATCGCCAAGGGGAAGATGACAGCCCACCCTGATCCATCAATCCTCCATTCCCTCGGCATCATCGGTAACGAAAACCCAATCATCATCGCGATGGACAGGAACGAGATGAGGATCGAGAGCCAGAAGCGTTTGAAGATCTTCGGAACCTCTTTGAAGAAATTGGAGAATTCGACTTCTTTCTTCGTGGCGAGCCAAGTCATATTATACGAGAACAAATGAGCGAGGACGGCTCCGGAGAGATGCAAGCTGAGTCCACCAAAGAAGAAGCTATAGTTGATATTTTTAGTTACATTTCTCTGGCCAACTTAGAAAGAGAGCTCGACTCACAAGAAGAAGGGAATCCACTTGACGTTGACCCACAAGGCGCGGAAGAGACTCCTCAGTCCAAGACGATATTCCACAATAGTCATCGCTAGAAGATCATAGTAAGCATCTTCTACACCAATGCCCAAAAACAACCAACGTACAAAGCGTTCCAGCACCGCTAAACACGACGGTACACGACAACCAAATCTCAAACGCGTGCAAATAGTAGCCATCCACGGGCAACTCCCAACCGAGGATGATATAATTGAGTAACGAAAGTGTGAAGGCCGCAGCGATGCCGTAGTACGAGAACATGTAGGACATCATACTAATCTTGTAATGCAACGGAGCACTACTCCATACAAACTTGCGGAGTTGCGCCGTGATCGGTCCCTTGTATATCCACTGATAGAGCGGGTTGAAGATGAGTTCCGAGCAACCTACAAACACACACGCACACGTCATCAGCCGACTCTCGCTTAACCTATACAATGTACGCACCATAAGCATACTTCTGCCATCGATTGAGTTCGTCGTCCGCAGTGAGAGACACTCCCTCTTTGAAACCACCTTTGGAATAGGTAGCCCATCGAACGAGATAACCCTTCATCATCAGACGGAGAGCCATGTCAAAGTCCTCGGACACATTGGATTCGGACCACATCTTCTTCTTCCCGTCCGCGGGGTCGACAAAGGCCACTTCTTGTACGGCGGACCAACGCATAAAGGCATTGTGTCCGACGAAGGGGGCGACGTTGCCATTGGCGCAGTCGATCGAGATACACTGGTTCTGAAGATTTTGAATAAATGGGTTAGCAACGGCCGCTTGAAGAGATGATGCCACCTACAATACGACGAGTGAAGTAGGTGATGGCGTTCTCGAAATAATGATGGGCGACTTGCATGACTAGAGAAGAAGAAAGAGAGAAAGAGGGGAAGAACAATCAATACTACGCCCTCGAATGTAAAACTCCAAAGTAAGAACTCACCATCACTTGAATGCTGAATGATCGCCACGTTTGGACTCTCTGCAAACTCCCTAGCCGCATCCCGGAAACAATCCTCGGGGACCTGCGTATCCGAATCCACAATCAAGATGATCTCTCCAACCCGCATCTGTCTCCCTCC
>WSTO01000101.1:0-28061 GCA_019627685.1 Serendipita sp. 399 | reverse complement strand
TTCCTAACCATAATCACTTAGTGCTGTATGCTGGCTTTGAGGTAGTTCATGCTATCAATGATTGATATATTCCTTACGTCCTCCTTTAGACTATCGTTCGGCTCGCATCGGATCAAGGGATTATGTCTGTTCAGAAGTTTTCGCGATGGCTTCGTGCCATTTGTACGACCCTTCTATCCAGGGGTAGAGAGGCCGACCAGGCGAAAGCATTGGCGTATATACAACAAGCCGTTGACCTACTTCAAGAGCATGGAGACGTTACTGATACCGAATCGGACCAGGTCAGTTTCTTCTACAGGCTTGGATGGTTATTGACTCTATGTCAAGCATTATCCGGACAACGAGAGGAGTTGGTTACTGGCTACCGCTTTTAACACAGGATTGCAGTGTCAAAGGTCCCTTCAGATTCCCGAGGCGAAGGAGTGGTTTGAAGTAGCAATTGCATTGTGTCGCTTCGTCCCTGGTAGCCCAAGGCAAAAGGTACGTATGGCATAAGCGTGCCAGAGCCATACTAAGCTATGTTTCTGTAGATCGAGGAAATGTATCACAGCCTTCTTTCGCGTCGTTGATGGGATTACAATAGTAGCAGAATCTCGAGTCTTAACCAAAGGATTGGCTCTGTGCGCACGTCTCAAGTGGCTTGTAGATAGAATGAAAATGCGCGGAAATACAGGGATACGACTCCTGGCGATGGCCATTACTCTCTCGTATACACATGTCGCCTGGCTGGCGACTGTTGCTTCCATCCTTCAATAAGCGGTATCTTCTTTCCATTCGCGTACGAGATCAAGTAGTCAACCAGGGCACCAGCGAATAGCATCCATCCAAAGTACCCGCAGTACCGGAAGTACAAGCCGCCTTGGTGAGGGATATCAAAGCTACAAAAATATAAGCATGTACTGGGACTGTAGCAGAATAGGTACTTACTTGACCATTCGGAGTTTCAGAGCGAGCATTGATGTCCCAATAGCCAGTGACGAAAAATACCCAAGGCCTTGCTCATTTTCTAAGCCGGCGAGTCCAGCGAGCATGCAGCTTCCAAAGAGAAAAGCTGCAAGAATTGGTTTGGTGTTCTCCCCAAACAGAAGTGCTGTCGATTTGATGCCTACGATTGCGTCGTCGCTCTTGTCTTGATGCGCGTATGCAGTATCATACACAAGGGTCCAGAGAATACCCGATGCATAGAGCGGCGCACAAACTGACCAGTCCATGGTACCGGTGACGGCAGACCATCCGAGTAATGCTCCCCAGTTGAAGGTTAGACCTGAGAGGTGTTATCGAACATTCAGAAACAAGGTGACGTATGCACTCACCCAGTACAAGCTGTGGCCAATATGTGATTCGTTTCATCAGGGGGTAGGTCCCAACGAGAAGGAGTGAGGAAGCTCCTAATTGAATACTGTGGAGCATTAATTATTGCCTCTTGCTGAGTTGAGATGAATTCATTACCTATACCAGTTTAGCTGGGTGAGAACGGCTAAGCCCCCTGCAAGCTGCAAGCCAAGGAACCCGACAGCTTGAGGAACAGTTAAAGCACCGCTTGCCAATGGTCGACTCCTGGTTCTTTCGACACCTTTGTCAAGATCTCTGTCCCATAGATCGTTGATGGTACATCCTGCCCCCCGCATCAAAAGTGCTCCGATCCCAAACAACGCGATATTGCCAAATAAAACTTGGGGGCTGGCGGAAGAAGCATATGAAGCCATTGTAATCGACCAAGCTATTGGTATCAATAATTAGATATTAAACAGCGAACAGGTATGTGTCACTGACTGCAGGGCAAGAACAACAGGACAGTTCCAATAGGTTTGTCAAGTCGTGCGAGGTGCCAATATGGTAACAAATGTGCCTTGAGCGAATCTAAACTTCTATCATTCCGCTCTGGGTGTGCTAATTCCACGCTAGACAGAGCGGCTTTCGATTTCTTGTCGTCACTCGGCGAGTTGACGGTCGCCAGCCATCTTCCCCGCGTCCTTTGCGTGAATAAAGGTGCATAACTACGGCGAAGGATCGGTCGACAGCATCTTTGAAGATTGTACCGGGACAAGGCGGGAGGCAAGGAGAGCATAACTTTGCCTTTCAACCAACTAGCCAGGCAGTACCAACCGGCTTACGCTATGCGACGAGTAGCCGGATATGCACAACCATTACGATTGACACCTTTGATTAGGCAGAAAAGATGTTATCATAATCCTGTTGGAACGTTCCCGGTTGGGGATCCACGTTCCATTTACGATTCTCGGGTCCAATGTAGGTGCGCCTTCATAAGTAATAACAAGACGAAATCTCATATCTTTAGATCTATGGTTACCTTCTAATCGGAATGATTCTCGAGCAATGTCTAAAAACACGCTCCTGAAAGCGGTCTGCGCAAGCCTCGGGATAAAATCCGGCTGGTTTTCGACCGCTCCAGAAGTAAAGGAGATTCGTGAAATATGCATAAAGCAATTTTTTGTTCCATACTGGATCGTTGTGACCGGTATATATACCGCAATAGATCACGTTACCATGCATCAAGAATACCCAGAGGTCAGTTCATCAATATTCGTCTCGTTTTTGTCTAAAGACAGGGTATAGGGACGAATAGCAATGGACTTCACATAGTAGGTGCCGGCCAAGGATCGGATTTTGTCTAATGTTCTCTACGCCAAGGCAGTTCGATTTCTGGTATGCGGTGTAAGCCATTTATATACACCATCTTATCTTTATTTCACAGGAACCTCGCATGCTGCTCTTAAGCTGCTGCAATTCCCTCTACCAGCAACGAACCCCCCCGATGCTAGCGTATTAACTCAGCCTCCACTCGAGGATTGTGTATACGTACCATTCTCAGTACCACCTCCCCTTCATCATAGAGACTTCCTGAGGACATTGGGAAGTGCCACGGAATTGATGCTGACGCGAAACGTCAAGATAAGAGGAGCCAAAGCGAAGGTATGCGATATCAGACGGAGAGATTCATCGAGTTTAAGGAGTGTGATTTTGTTACAATAGGTCGCAGCTCAACCTGTTCTAGAGCCTGTATTTCTGGGTGAATACGAGTTCCGAGGGAAACATATAACGGCTGCACATTGTCCTCGACTGTCTACGGATAGTACAAGGGTTTTCAAAGATGGTAAATGGACCCATCATGCGGAAGAAATAGGTCCCTTCTCCAAAGCATTCGAGATTGCTTGGCAAGGCGCCAACTCCAAGGCCATAACCGACAAAACCTCCAAGGAAATTCACGCATCTTTGGACAACAAAATTCAATATTGGTCGAGGAAGAGACCGTTCAATACTGCCACACGTCTCGATGATGAACTGTGGGCCGGTAGCTTCATTGGGCAAGAGGCTACTGATGCAATACGGTCCTGGAGAGTAAGTATCGTATTTCTTGTTTCAGCGCTAGTTTTGACGACTTATGCAAGGCCGCGAAGCTGGACCTTTGGAAGCAAGGGTACGAACTCGCAAGCTAGTGTGCTCTTGTTCTAAGTTAAAGACTTCCTGAATATTTACTGTATGTTGCATCATCAATATTATTTGAGTTGCTCTCGTCTCGAAATCGCCTTCGATTTCCGTCTTTTCATATTTGCGATGGTGCCCGACCAAACCTTATTCCACCTCCAACAAACGCAAGGTGTGTAAAACCGCCACAAAAATCGCCTATCCTATCAAGTAACATACAATCATTACTTTGGATCCGAAGATTGTAATCTTATAGTCGGTTGGAGCATCAAAAATGACCGTGAATATCGTCAAGAAACGGACTAAACGTTTCAAGTACGCTGCATCTACCGATCGACAACGTCGTTGTGCTGATATGATTTTGTACCATATAGACGACACCAGTCGGATCGCTATCATACCGTCAAGGAGTCTTGGAGGAAGCCTAAGGGTATCGACAATCGCGTTCGAAGGCGATTCAAGGGTCAATTACCCATGCCAAAGATTGGCTATGGTAGCAATAAAAGAGTACATCTGATGCATCTTCATTCATGATTGAGCCATTTACTGACGAGCTCTTATAGACACGCCACTTGATGCCTAACGGGCTCAAGAAGTTCCTAGTCAATAATGAAAAAGAACTGGAGCTACTTCTGATGCACAACAAATCGTATGCTGCCGAAATTGCTCACGGCGTGTCGAGCAAGAACAGGGTTGGGATCTTGGCTCGGTACGCTATCTCATATTGAGGGACATGGACGATCCAGTGCTCATAAAACGTATTTACAGAGCAAAGGCATTAGGAATCAAGGTTACAAACCCTGCTGCCCGGTTGCGAACAGAAGAATAAACACCCACTCATCTTGGTCCGGGTTTCTACGTCGCTATGCCTGTTCTGCTACCTACGCACCTACTGCCTGCCATGCAATAACTATGTTAAAGCAGAATTCATACTGTCCAAGAAGTCATTGGCATCGAGTTGACTTCATTAAGGACTAATTAGAAATGGACATATGCACTTGCATAGCTAACACTCGAGTCGTCCAGCGCTTCACACTCACTACTGTGATCATATTTCACCCATTGCATCGTTACGGTCTTCCCCATTCCGCCATCTGGAGCATTACCATCAATCACCGCCAAAGCGCCTAGAAGGACGCCGATTGGATGTCTTCCGCAAATCGTATTGCTTGTTCTTGCCAGGTAGTTTGCAAAATCGACATGTACCTCGCCTGCGGGTTTGTTCTCCGTTGGAATCGTAAGAATGTCCATCGCTTCTTGGTCCAACGCCGTGATGGATTTGTAGATGGGAAAGGAAGACAGCGAGACCAATGTTTGTCGTGGGGTCGACCTTGACAGTTTGATCCCCTCGCAAGGTGGCGGAGATGGATAGTAGAAGGTATAGTTGAATCGCTTTCCCCTTTCGATCTCGTCAGACTTTTCTCCTTTCTGAGGGACCATTTTCAACTTACCAGTGACAGAAATCACTGGAAACAACAGTAAACGTATCTTCCCGCACAAGGTACGGTGCCAATAGCGCTCCAAAGGCGGCCTCGTCACGCGTAGATACGGCCCCTACCAGTATAGGAACGATCTTGATATCCAGTCCTTCAAAGATCTTGCGAACATAGGGCAAATGCAGCTCGATACTATGTTCGTCTTCATCTGTCGAGCGCGACATCACCTCGAACTTCCCCGTCTTTTGGAGCTCATCAATGGCTATAAGAGTCATTTCAGAGAGATTGCGGACTATATATGCGCATCAGGATGGCTTACTCTCTCTGTCGAGTGGAAGTTCTCCCAGAGGGGTTGCATAGATTTGACAGGCCGAAAGGGCACAAGTGCGAATGTAAACATGATGAGATGGCCCTAGAATAAAGACTCGCTTTCTGTGAAGAGGATTAAAAGGTTTTTATGATATTGCCACGACTCACATGCCGGTAGTGTCAATGCTCTTATAGGCCCAAGCGGCGTTTGGGCCAGAATATGAATATCCCGCATGCCTAGAAATAAAAGATGTCAGGAATAAGTGCAAGCCCGCGTGAAAAGTCTTCACATACGGTCCAATGATTGCTTTACTACCTTTGATGGGCGGCCTAAATTCATCAGAGGGTTGAACAGCGTCGAGCCATCCCTCAAGTTGACGATTGAGCGACCGTTCTACGAATCACTCGTAAGGATTCTGCCCCTACTTGGTGCCATATACGCAGGACTGCTCACGATCGCCACTGTACCAAGAGCCGGCATGCGTCGCTTGTCTGGTCATCATCATAGTCAGGGACGCGAGCTGTCGAATCTTCGGAGACCACAAACCTTTGCATTTGGTCAGATCTACGAGCTGAAAATTGCGATCACAAAGAGCAGAATGTAGGGCGGTCAAAGGAGTACTTACGCCCAGCAACAGCAGCAGTGCAGCAGCAGGCATCAGGGTCAAACAAATTCGAAAGTAGTTAATAACACGACGCTTGCATCATGTAAACGGAGGAAACACGTAATATACAGCTGCAAATATAACATCTATGGAAAGGACCAAATATCAAATAAGATAGGATCAATGCAGAAAACATGTCGTGTCTCTATGATGAGACTTTTAGATCAGCTCGTTGATGAGCAATCGCAACAGTCGAAATACCAGTGCCGAGCATGATTGTATGTTGGCATGCGAGGCCCGGAGGGTGGATTTTTGGAGTGGGCATTCTGACAACGAAAGCCAGTGAAAGGACTTCCGAGACATTCATCTCCGAGGGAGATTGTATCATAGACGCCTGTAAAGCAGGTGGCTTTTCCACGTTCACCGGCTAGGAGGGATTTCAGTCGCTATACCTTGTGGATTGCTTCCCAATACTACATACCTGTAAATTATCCCAGCCGAGGGGATTATTTTTCTCGATAGTACCCAGTGGTCTATCGACTATAGTATCGAACATCGCAGGCATTGGCGCGGTCGATAGATATTTCCCAAGCTTACGTCTTTCGGTGACGGTATAGGGCGAGACTGCCAGTACTGGGAGCATATTAAACGATGCGAGGTTCTGATCGTCTCGTGGTGCTGGTTGGTGCCGCCGCCTGGTCGAACGTAGTCGGAGAATCAAAATGATGCCAAATAGAAGGAGTCCGGATATGAAAACGAGAAATGGAATGACAAGTGATGCTTGTCGTGGAGGGACATTGTTGTCGGCAGCGAAGGAGTCTAGGATACTTGTTGGTAGTGGTTCATCCATGCGCTAGCACGGGGGGTTCGAAATGAGAACTGAGCGGGAGATTGTCGAGCGTGAAGACTTAAATATAGTAGCACCATGCTGAGAGAAGGCCGCTGGAAAAATGAAACAGAAGCGATGTAACGGTGGATACGGATAATCTACCTGCGCCTCTTGCGTTACGGGTTTAAGGTTTGAAATCGATGCAGTGCGATGTGTAATCTTCGAGAAGAGAATAACGCCGTAGCTCGGAATTTTTGGGTAGTCAAGGCAATCTTACTTGAGACTCCAAGCCAACGTGTCGCCAGCACAGCCTATTCCCGACAGTGAAGATGGGAGAGTGCATAATTGTCAATAGCCCGATAGTTACAGACCATTAAGAAGACCTTCAATCACCGAGCGTGATATTCGGATGTCGGAACACGTCGGAAACCCTGTCGAAACCTTAAGTATTCCAAGCCGCCACGAAGAAAATCTCACCTTCTCCGAGAACCAAGACAAGAATTACAGCTTGATTCACATTCGAGCCATGCTTTGGTTCCAATCTTGTGGCCCGGGAGAGATATCAATCTCTTGCTCCGTGCCCGGTACACCGTCATCATCAATAACGACGCCATCCTTGAGTTCTATATCCACCATACCCCAGTCTCTCTCTATCCCGTTACGCATAAAATCTCCTCTTGCCAATTCCCCTCTCGCCTCCCACATCCCCTTACCAATCAGAGCATCCTTGTCACTCCCTTTACGATCGAATGTCGACAGCGTACAGCAACCAACCCTCAGCGTTTTCCCTACCTCTTCGTCTCCTAGTAGCGCCTGGGCCAGACAAATGACAGTGGCAGCATGAGAGACAAGTAGGACTCGCTCGTGCCCACCTCCATAACCGACCTGATCTATTCTTGCAATGAAAGCCCGTAGGAACTCTTCTCCGCGTCGATATAGATCCGGCACCGATTCTCCTCTCCGTGTAACGAGAAAAGTTGGTGTCCATTTTGGGTCAATCATATCGAAATAAGGCAACAGATCTTGCGCAGATACAGGACGAGGATGAAGACCTGTTCCAGTCCTCACATTCGAGTACCATTCTTGGATGCCCGGCTCGACGAAGATCGGAATGCCCAATGTGACCGCTGTAGGCTTGGCGGTTTGCAGACATCGATCTTCAGACATTCCATCAGTGATAGATAAGCACCTTCGTCACATACTGACAGTATTGGGAGCTATAAACCGCCGTTGGTCTCTCTGACTCGGGCAAAGAGGCAAAATATGCAGCCAACTCTGCAGCTTGCTCCTACACCGATTGCTAAGTAATATTTCTCTTTTCCGAACTGATTCTCACTTCTCCATCTGCACAAGAATCAGCCTAAATGCCGAGGTCGAGATGTTGAGAGACTCACATCCGGCTAATGGAGGGTCCCGCGGGTAGCCTGTGGGTGATTTCCTATCGCTTGGGTGAGACTCAGATTGTACTACCATACGATATACGTGCCATATTGTTGTTTGCCAGTTCAGCCGGAAGCCTTGATAGCGCGCAATGTTCGGAAAGACGTTCATCTTGGGTATTTCGGATGCTTTGATAGAGTGTACACACCATGTCTCGCAATATAGATCGTCTTTAAACCCATTTTTATTGACCTTGGAAAGAATCGGCTCACAAGGCTGAAATCAAGTGGGAATCGGACCGGCCCCGTGTCGGAAGAGAAACTCAAGAAGATACACGAACGGTAGTGCATTGTTCAGATTCAGAGGAATGATAGAATCGAGATGACTGTATCATTTTGAATTTGTAAACTCAAGGAAAGACGAGATGCGATGCAAAAAAGAACTCTTCATATTCGAGGTGATGGGGAGTGGGAGCAACAAAAAATGGCTACCAAAGGGGCATGAGTTACATAGGAAGTTAGGTGCCATATCGAGTAAAAGGATCTCCACGAACATGCACCTAGAGCGAAAGTAGAGGCCATAGGAAGGGAGAAGGATCTACACTAATATCCCAAAGCTGTAAGTTGCTCGTAGGAGGAAGACTGATCCGCGACGGCCTTTTGTCTCAACTTGGCCGCAGCAAGCTATGGGAATTCGTATAAACACAGGAGGCTTCCGACTTCAACCAACGCGACGAACCTTTCGCTCGTAGAAGGCACTAGCCTTGATCTTGCGCTTCTCCTCAAGACGATCAATAACGTCTTTGTAGCCCCAACCGACCTCATGTGACAGTCGCTGTTTCGAAGCAGTTTATCAGCACAAAAGGATGATAACATATGCTCGGATCTGACTCACCTTGACGGTGCAGTATTTCCTACCTGGCTTGAGCCTCAACACACGTAATGCCTCTGGAACGACCATTCTCTTTTTGCGATCATAGGGAGGTGGGATGCCTTCAAAGAGCTTGAGTCGTTCGAGGGCTGCAGCCCCCCGGGCGGTCTTATGAGGAATCATTCCACGAACAGCCCGATAGAGAATCTTCGAAGGAGCACGGTGATGGAATGGTCCGGACTTTTTGGGATTTACGATGTGGCGTTTATGGAGGAAGTTATGATAGCGAAGCTGATTGTCGAAATCGCAAATCGTTCATTGAGGTTCCAAAATCCACGATATATCATCGAGATAGGGGTGGAAATAGCGTAGAATTAGCATCTCTGGTATGGACAACCCTTTGAACGGATGAGCTCACCTTGTTGCGGAAGAAACTGCCCGAGATGTTGATCTCCTCGCATCGCACAACGACAATCTTCTGTCCAGACAGAACCTGCTTCGCGATTATGCTGGCTAGACGGCCCAGAAGGTGGCCCTTGCCGTCGATGACAATTGGCGACGACGAGAAAGTGGCCATTTTGGAGCGAAAATATTAAGAAATGTCTGTACAACCAAAACCTTTGTGAGTTGAATTTTGGGGTCTTTATAGGGCCACAGCTGAGCAGACCTTTGCAAACGCGACAGGCGTTGGTGCAGAGAATGTTTGTGGCCAAACACAGCCTGGAATAAGGTTCAACGGAAACCACGGTAGTACAGCTCAGGTGAAGGCAGAACACCGATATCACAGTCATTAACATGCTACTTTACAAGAGGGAATATATTCTTGTTCACGAGCTCGCGAATAGGACACCCTACGTCCACCCCTCTTCCTTCAATCAGACTCGTCCATAGCTACAGATCCTGCGTCTGATCTTGCCGGAGAGCGGCTTCGACTACCATCTCGAGATCTCCGGCGAGGACTAATAGGGCGCATGCGAGCATCTCTACGTTCACTATCCCTTGATCGACTCCGCGAGCTTCTCCTTCGAGCATCTGGCGAGCTACGGCGTGAAGATGGAGTCCTAGAGCGGCTGGAAATAGACCTCTTTCTTGCGCCAACACGATATGATGGGGGTGATAGGGGTGGTTTGCGACCAGGTCCCGTATTTCGACCGCCTCGATTCCCGCCACGCCTAGGGGGACTATACCGTCTAGTCCCACGCCCACCCTGATATCGTGGGGGTGAATAGGAACGGCTACGCGAACGAGATCTAGATCGAGAGCGAGGACTGCGAGAACGAGAATTCGAGTTGCGCCTTCTTCCAACTGGGGACCGTGAACGATCGGAGTAGCTTCGACTTCTCGAACGGGAGCGTGAATCCGACATACTGGTATCCCTTCGGACTCTATCTCTGGGACTACGTGACCTGGATCGCCCGCTAACAGGAGACCTTGTCCTAGTACGCCCTCGATCCAGACGGTTTGCACCACGACGTCTCGGAGAGCTCGGAGAGCGCTGTCTAACCTTTGTAGGTGGCGAATAGGACCTTGAACGCGATCGAGGTGGCGAGTCACGGCGGCGTAGAGGTGGAGATCGTTCGCGACGCTGACTGCCATAAGCATTAGCTACCTCTCGACGAGGCGGTGGAGATTTTGAACGTTCAGTACGCTCTCTTGCCCTTGCAGGGGGAGGGGGTAACATTGCATCCTTTGGTGCCGGTTTACCCCTGGCACCCCCACGAGCTGCATCTTCGGCTCGTCTCCTCAGTCTTTCTTTCTCTTTCCAAACTTTTTCGTTGTCCTCCTTGGCCTTCCTCCTAATCTCTGCTTCTTTTTCCATATCTTCGCGTTTGGCAATGCGTTGACGTTTCATTTCTTCCGCATGAGCAGGATCAAAGGCCCTCCCTTCCACATAGGAATCTGAGGTTCCTAGAGCTCGAGCCATCCGCTCCATCTCAACCTTCTTCGCTGCCAAGATCGCATGTGTGTCCGACGGCTTGAACTGTTGACGCGTATACGTCGAATTTTGGGACTTTTCAAGCAGTTGTGCCCTCAACGCATCCACTTGGGCCTCAATCTGCTCCTCGGGCAACCTATATCGACGAAGTTGACCAAAGTCAGCTCTGGCACAATAGTAGAGACCATCGTTAAAACAACAAAATGATTGCATACCCATCATCTTCTAGTTGTACACGTAGCTCGTAGCATGCGACCTCCACTTTACGTTTTCGCTCGTGCTCCAGAATTTCTTTGTCGGGCTCGCGATGCTTCATGGGTGAAGTTTCCATTGCTGCTCGGTCAGCAGCAGAATCATGAGACCGAAGGTAAGAGAGGTTGCGCATAACATATCCATTTGTTCCACTGTAATCAGGAGTAGCGAAGCGTCAGCGCCTGTTGCAACTCCTAGAACCGATTGTGACGACTTTACCTTCCTCTGGGAGTTGTGAGACCTGGGAAATAGTTCAGTGAGATTGATGCAAGATATAAAACGATCACAACGAACCTATGCCGTTGTACATCGTAAAGAAGCTCGTTCAATTCTGCTTTTGATAATTAGAGAGACCAGATTACAATAACGGGCTTTGAGTGTGATTTTTTTTTTTGGAGAGGTGTTGAGGATTAATTGTGCGGGGACGCTTTGGCCGGCAGGTTCAAGAGCTTTGCCCCACACGTGACCATTGGCCAATTACTCAGATTTGCGCCCCCTTAAGGCTATCTCGTTCAGAGAGGTTATCGTTGCAGAATCGTCCACTCGTTTCAAGAAAACTACTCTACATCGATGGCTTCGCGAATCCGTGGGTCGTTATGAGAAGAAGGAATGAGATATCGCAGCGTGAAGAAATGTTCGCCAAAGGGAGCAGAGCGAAGAGATGGATACAATCACGACGACAAACAGATTTACTTCTTCTTGGCAGCCTTCTCCGCACTCTTGGTGACTGGTTACGAGAGTCAGATTCATGCACTGCCAATACAACAGGTAGGACTTACGCTTGCCAGCCTTTCCGTCAGTCTTCTCAACCGACTTGATCACACCGACGGCGACGGTCTGTCTCATATCACGTACGGCGAAACGTCCAAGAGGTGGGTATTCAGCGTAGCTCTCAACGCACATTGGCTTGCTCGGGATGAGCTTGACAATGGCGGCATCACCAGACTTGACGAACTTGGGAGCGGCTTCCATTGTCTTACCGGTACGGCGATCGATCTTCTCAATGAGTTCGGCGAACTTGCATGCAATGTGGGCTGTGTGGCAGTCCAACACTGGGGCGTAACCAGCACCAATTTGACCGGGGTGATTCAAGACAATGACCTGAGCGTTGAACGAAGCGGCTTCCTTGGCCGGGTCGTTCTTCGAATCCGATGCGACGTTTCCACGACGGATATCCTTGACCGACACGTTCCTATCCAAAGGTTAGGGAGGTACTTTCTAGTTCGGTAGAATGGACTCACTTGACGTTGAACCCGACGTTGTCACCAGGCAAGCCCTCAACGAGCTGTTCGTGGTGCATTTCGACCGACTTGACTTCAGTGGTGACGTTGGCGGGGGCAAAAGTGACAACCATTCCTGGCTTGATGACACCGGTTTCGACACGTCCGACTGGCACCGTACCAATACCACCAATCTTGTAGACGTCTTGGAGGGGGAGACGGAGCGGCTTGTCGGAGGGTCGGACTGGGGGTTCAATGGCATCGATGGCGTCGACAAGGGTCTTTCCGGTGACAGGATTAGCGGATCCTTTGACTTCTTTGGTCCATCCCTTGTACCAGGGCATGCTGTTGAAATGTTAGATGAAGCCATGAGCAAGCCTGCTCGACACATACTTGGCAGAGGGCTCGAGCATGTTATCACCGTGCCAGCCGGAAATGGGAACGAATGCGACGGTCTTGGGGTTATATCCGACCTTTTTAATGAAGTTGGAGGTTTCCTTGACGATTTCGTTGAAACGAGCCTCAGACCACTGTGCGGCGCTGGTAAGTCAAGGTCAACCGAGAAATCACGGGAGACACGCACGTTCGTGGTGTCCATTTTGTTAACGGCAACAATGAGTTGTCGTACACCAAGAGTGAAGGCGAGGAGAGCATGTTCACGAGTTTGACCGTCCTTGGAGATACCCGCCTCGAACTCACCGGTACCACCGGCGATGATGAGGATAGCACAATCAGCCTGGGAGGTACCAGTGATCATGTTTTTGATGAAGTCACGATGGCCGGGGGCGTCAATGACCTAGAATCGGGTAAAGTGGTCAGTCCTCCTGGCGTGATCAGCGTGGGAATCTCGTAGCCACCGCCACCGTCGACGACAAAAATGAAAGAAAATAATAATCAAAACTCACAGTGACCATGTATTTGGGGGTCTCGAACTTCCAGAGAGCGATATCAATTGTGATACCACGCTCACGCTCAGCCTTGAGCTTGTCGAGCACCCACGCTGATCAGGGCGAAAAAGACCATCAGAGAGCGATAGAGGCAGTAAAAAGGGCGAAGCTCGACATACCATACTTGAAAGAGCCCTTTCCAAGCTCAGCAGCTTCCTTCTCGAACTTTTCGATTGTTCGCTTGTCAATGCCACCGCACTTGTAGATGAGATGGCCAGTGGTGGTGGACTTTCCGGAATCGACGTGTCCGATGACTGCGATGGAGTAATCAGCAGCAGTTTTTAACCTCGTACGAGGCCTTTTCGAGGTCTAGAAGAGGCTACATACCGACGACGTTAACGTGTCCCTTTTCTTTACCCATGTTTTGTGCGGAAAAAGTTTGAGACGGTAGTCTGCAAGGTAATAAGAAGTATCAGAACCCAATCGAGAGTGCTATCGACGCCATCGGGGGCATCTACGAGCGAGGGCTGAAAACTCACTGAGATGGGAGGAGGTTAGGTTTGGCGTTTTATTTGTACGCTCCATGTGCCCCCTTTTCTTGAGCAAATGATGACTCTGAACAGCTCAAATAGGTCGTTTCGGATCATTAGAACGCCGCTCCTAAATGCTTTCGCATTTTTATGAGCGCCCTCAGATGTTCTCCTTGTCTGACCAGTACACGGTTCAGTTTCCCAGATCTGAGTCAATCTAAGCACCTTTGATCGCATTAACCAGTGAAACTAAGGTTTTTTCATATCCTGAGCTCGTCGCTGGTCAATGCCACCGTGGGCTTGATCGCCACTGCTTGGATGCTCACGAGACAGTGCAGATCAAATCACGATGTACGAATATAAAGAGATAAATTCTACGCGTATCTGTTGCTACCTGAGAAAACTAGGAACAAGAACAAAGCAGAGTAAAGAGCGTGATCGTGAACCCTCTAAGCAGTCTGGTCGGTTGGGTTCACAAAAGGACACCTCTTGAGAACAAGAGCGCCGTGTGTGGCACTCCGGAGATTGTGGATACCGATACAACAGTGCGAAGTGGGTATCGGATGTGTCTATGTACTGTCTTCCTTTACGGGTCTACGGTCTCCAGCCCATCCGACGCTTCCGCATAAGAAGCGATGTTGAATGATCTCGTCAAAAGTAGGGCGGTCGGCGATTTCGATATGCAGACATGCTCGGACCAACGCAGCAGCATCCTCGAGAGTACCTCCTTCGTCCTCTTCAATCCCTTCTTGCTCATGGCCTTGAGCACATCTTGCCTGTAGATTCTCCCATGCAGGAGTGCCTTCTGCAATTCCTTGCTGGCAATCTGTGGCGGTCGCGAACGGGCATTCGCCTACAAGTAGCACATATGCAACGACGCCGAACGCCCACACGTCTTGCTCTTTGCCGGTATAGAACTCTCCGCGAAGGATTTCGGGACTAGCATAATCAAGACTATCGACGGAGTAAGGTGGGGGAAGTAAAAAATGGAAGACGAATAACTCACGTCCCGCTGAAGCTATTCCATCCCTTCTTTCGAACGACTCCAGCACTCCCGAAATCTATTAACCAGCAGTGATTTCCAGCCGCACTAAGAACGACGTTCTCGTCTTTGATATCCCTGTGGACAATCCCCCGTTGGTGCAAGAACGCCATCCCATCAGCGATTTGACCAAGATAGCTCCTGATCAAGAATGGAGGTAAGCCCTGTGGATGTATTTCCACCAGATCAAAGAGATCTTTTGGTCGCGGTTCTGAATCCCGTGGAGGTAAACTCGAGGGAAGAATGAGATAATAGAAATTCTTGTCTTCGAAGAAATCGATGAGTGGGCAGATATTCGGGTGACCAGAAACGACCTCTCCTTCTTTCCATAATGGATTAGCTGCGCGGTAGACATTTGTTTCTGTGGAGGTTTCGAACGGCTTGTTCAACGGACGGGCAGGGTCCCAAGGTCTTGGGGTCGGCAGGCGGTACGATGCCGAGGACACGGCAAGCATCACATAAATTTCGATGGGGATTGTCCCATGAACAGGATGCTTCTTCCAGCAATCTGCAAGGATGCGGGACTTGATGACCTGCTTGATGATGACTTCCGGCTAAACATACATCGCCGTTGGACGAATCGCAAGCATGAGATTAGGACATTGCAAAGGGGCGAGAATTCCGGGGAAAAAGGCACGTACCCCATAAGAACCATCTTCCATGACTTCACGACCCCGCTTGACGAGACCATAAGCACCTCTTCCAACGTCACCCTGAATCACAAATTCGGCAATGCTCCGATCGCCTGCGTAATGGACTTTTCCAGGAGTCGGGGGAGCAGCAACAGCACTATGCACGCTCATGAACGATGATGTACTGGCGAGTCGGAGTAATTTTGGGGCTTGATTCGATGTTGTGAGCGCAGCATCGGGGGGAGGCGAAGGCGGTGGTGTGTACGATAGACGTCCTGCAACCAGACTAAACCGCTTCTGAGTAGATCTGTGTCGGATTCTAGGCGATCCTGGAATGGAGGTCGAGCTATTATTCCGACTGAGCATGAGACCTCCTGCACTACTTGCAGGCGTTGTTGGACGTGTATTTGGTTGTCCGTTCCCATTTTGCGCGATAACTCCCTCCGAAAGGGAGAGCGTTAATTTTTGGGGGTTTTTAGACATCGCGGGAACGCTTGAGACTGAACCTTCGAACGAGAGAGACCGAGGACCCAACGGGAGCGTCGTTCGCCGCAGTGGTAGAGGTTGAATGGTATCTTCTTCCCTCTCAGCGTCTTCCTGGGTCTTTTCCGGCGACTGCTGCTCCTTGGCTTGCTCCTCGTTGTCGTTGATGTTCTGTGGCTCCTCACTCCAGGTCCAATCGAAACCTTTGCCTATCGAGCTAACTCCCCAGAGGCTCCCAATACTACTACTGTTGTCCTTTTGCTGCCTGGCGGAGGATGTAGAGGCGGATGTGGGGCCGATTGGGCTGGTGGCTGAGACTGGGGTGCGAGATCGGTAGGTTGGTGATTCGTAAGAGACGGGGGACCAGTCAGCCCAAGCATTGTTGCTGAAGTGATTTATGCCAAAATATGAGCCCAATGAATCCTCTCTAAGTGGGAAATTTGAAGTGAAGATGCGAGAGGATCTTCGTGAGTTGGGCCTGGACACACCCTGTGGATGGGCGGCTTCGAGCAAGTTATCCTGCGACTTATTTAAGAAACTGTTAGCTGAAGAACGTGAATATTGACGAGATGTAGCGCTCGTTTGCGTAGGTAAAGGATCCAGGACGCCAGCAGACATCAATTGTGGTAGGTTCCAATGTCTTTACGAGATTTGGCCCGGCTGGACAACAATTCGAGCATTTCCCTTTCTTTGACAGACCCCATGATCCGGCAAGGCTGCCGGGTCGAGAGCTGCGTAGCCAAAGAAACGTTTGTCACGGGTCCGTAGTTCATAGCAAAGTCCGTTGGCTTAATTAAATGAAAAGAACGCGACAATAAAGCGGCCGTTACAGAATATATATGGGTAAACCAGTGCCCATCACTCATCACCCACCCAACGGTCAGCCATCTCTCCTATATATGGCAATCTAAATCTCGCCAGTCCACCGTTGTTGGCATCCCTATATGCTTGGAAACTGAAAAAGATGGATGGGAAAGGCGTTGTCAGCGACTACGGCCCATGTCACCGCCATAAAGAATACATACGCCATCCCGAGACAACATCCTATTAGTGCGAGAGTAAGGAGTGTCTGAATAAACGACCAAAAGCCCAAAAAGAGTGCAAATAACCGGAGTAGCAACAGCGGAAGTGTCAACAGGGCCGACTGGTAAGCTATACGTGTCCAGAAATCAGCTGAATAGGACTCCAGCATTGAAGATGGTTCATTTCTCACCATGAAATCGAACATAGTCATTGTTCGTCTCGAGTATCAGGAGTGCCAAGGCTATATCATCATCATTAGTGTTTCCAAAGAGGACAAGGTCACACGATTCATTGAAACTCACCAGAGACAGGGCCGAGTAGATATGCGAAGGCAGCTTCTATGTCGACCCTCCATCCAAACCTCGTCTCCCAAAGGTTGCTGACCCCCCTTTCCTCATCCTGTGCACCTCCACCTCCTCCAAAGCCCGTTATTCCTGTCTGGTCGCCTCCAAATGTTGGTATGCCACCAGACTGGTAAGAGTTGTAGACCTGCTGCGGTCGCTGAAACCAGGAAGCGCGAGGTTGATTGTTCGAGCTAGATGCGGGTTCTTGATCAGGTGGAGGAGCATACGGCGCGACGTTTGTTGCGAAATGTTTATCCATCACAGACGCGTTCTCAAGAAAGAGCGAGGAAGGGTGCAAGTGGGGCCTCCTGTTTGGTCGAGCCAAACAAGTAAATCAACCCAAAGCCTGTCGCCGTCGACCATAAAAACTGGAATTGTAGACGGTTTCACTCGTTCTCTAATTTCTCGACAAATATGGTCAGCTGTTCCGCGTTTCTTGGCTGTCAATGCGCTCACGTACTCTCCCCTTGGATGTGTAAACTCGCAATTTTGAATCATGAACCGTGTACTCCTCTATTGTACGCAACAACTAGGCCGATTCATCCGCTCCAGTTACCATTCGTACTCGCAAATTTCTTTCTAACCGCCTTCTTCAACGGAGACAATTCGTGATCGAAGTGCTACACCCATCCCGACCCAATGTATCCAAGTCAGAGATTTCGGAACGTCTTGCAAAGACATATCAAATAGATAAGGCGCGCGTGATCACGTTCGGGTTCAAGACCATCTTTGGTGGAGGACGATCGACAGGATTCGGGCTCATCTACGATACTGAGGAGGCACAGAGGAGGTTTGAGCCGAAATACCGGCTGATTAGGGTATGTTAAAATGTGTTGATGTCCTTAGGAGGAAGCACATACTCATAACATTTGTCAGGGAGGACTATTACCCAAGGTCGAAAAGCCATCACGGAAGCTGCGTCATGAACGCAAGAACCGTGCCAAGAAGGTGAGTATCCTACTATTTACCTTATTGTTTTGCGACGAGCCACCGCTGATTCGTTCCTTCTCACAGTTCCGTGGTACCAAAAAGTCAAAGGCGGCAGAACCAGCAAAGAAGAAGTGAGGAATGGTTACTATGCGATTCCTGTACTATGCATATGCTGTATACGTCTTTATGCCGTATTGACGAGATTCTTGCACGCCTTGCACAGCTGTACCGAAGCGTGAGCCAAGAGTTCCACGTTGACTCTGAGCAAGTAAGAATTGTGAGACGGTTGACCATCAGAAGTATTGGTTTAACTGAGATGAGTGGTTTTGTTTGCATCTCCAAGAGGTTCACGATACAGCGAATGAGCGTGCACCAGCTTGCTCAAGTACTATGAGAAACAGTCATTCATGACCACACAACGAAATGGAATGTCCAAATCCCCGGCTTATAAGTCTGGGCATTCCTTTGAGCTGAAGATCACCCAGCTTTCGGATCCATTCGTCAGTTCAATAATCAAGAAATGGTTTGTGTACGACAAGAGTGATATACTATACCCTATTTGTGATATACGTACAATATCCGTGATTAATTGTGCATTCGGGTCTCGTTTTGGGGATCTATGGTAGCTCGCCACTTCAACTCTGACCAAATCATGACGACAGCGGTATTGAGCATCAACGAAGTGGTCACTCAGGGCACGGAACGAGTTGAGATCGGGGACGAGGATTTAGACATTAGTCGAGTCTATGTACGTCTTCAAAGTCCTCCAGATGGGAGTCTGCAACTGATGACAACCATTAGATGTGGCTCAGCAATATGCCAACTATAACAGCTGATGGAACTTCTCCTCGCAGAGGACATCACCTTATTGTCCATATGAAGCGGCATGCGAAGTCCTCGACCGAGCTTTCTGGCGAGCCACCGAAAGTCCTCAAGGTGCACGTCTTTCAAACGAGTACGGTAGATGGACTCTCGTCCCTTTATCCGACTGGGGAAGATGATAGCGACTCTTCGCGATACTATAGTTGGAGTGGGCCGGAATTACTGGGGGATGTAGCATTGGCGAATGCAACAGACGAGAGGGCAGCCAGACAGCAGCATTTCGTGCTCACTCGACCAAAGGGATGGAGAGGTGTGGACGATGAGATTGAAATCCAAGCATGGGATGGACCAAGTTGGCAAGGTGGACTGGATTTTGTTGCGTTTGTCGAGTTTGAAGGAGGGCGAGTCCTACGAACGGGCGTACAGACTGCGGATGTAGTGTTCTGATGTCTAGTAGGACTATAGTAATGTAGGACCGTTGTAGTACAGTGATCCGAGCTACCCAGTCCCTCTACAGCCTTGCCGTCCACAGTAATAATCTCGAATCGATGCGGATTTGCAGAGGGATGCACATCGGGCTCCGGCGCTTGTTCTGACCACCCTGAAGCTCCAGTTCTAATTTGGGCTGCCGACCGCTTATAAGTTTGGCCCTTTCCACAGCCGTCGCAGTCCCAATCCTTACCGTTTCTTTTACTACTCTACAACCCATTTTACACAATTTCAACTATATTTTCTACAATTCGCCCGCGAACATGACCTACAAGCTCCAACTTGCACTCGCCGCCCTTCTTTCGGGCACCCAGCTCACGCACGCTGCATATAGTCTCGTGAAGACTTACAAGGGAGAATCTTTCTTTAATGATTGGACATATTATGGATCCTATGACAACTTGACCAATGGTCCGTTCTCTCGTCTCGAGACCAAAATTCCGTCCCCGTTCTGAGAGCTGATGACATTCGCCCGTTTACAGGCGACATTGTCTGGGTCAATAGAAGTACAGCAGATAACGAACCCAGACTTACCTATATCAACTCTGCCGGAAATGCAATCATCAAGGTGGATAACACGACCGTCGTCCCGTACAACGAAAAGAGAAACAGCGTCAGACTTACATCCAATGACAAAGTTTGTCCTTAATGTTCGCGTTCTACTGGTACTGATCACCCGGTTTCTAGATTGGCCTGGGGACCCTTCTTGTGTTCGATGCCGTCCACGTTCCCTATGGGTGCAGTGTGTGTGAGTGTATCCCCTGAGAATTTATCTCCCAGAATCTGACATGAATGTCGCAGGGGGTGCCCTTTGGACGAAAGCTGTCGGTGACCTCTGGCCTGCAGGAGGAGTAAGTGTCATATTGCTCTACTGTTCACAACCGCTCATCTGCTTCTTGTAGGAAATCGACATTTTCGAGGGTATGTCCATCTCAAACCTCTTGGACCGCACCAATTAACCATCACCGTAGCTGTGAATCTGATGTCCCAAAATCAAATGGCTCTCCGTACGTGCATCAATGCCCACTTACAGAAAGGGTTTTGACTTTGATCTATAGACACCGTAACTGGTTGCACCCAAGCAGAAGGTATCGCCCAGACGGGGACTACAAACGTCCGTAACTGCGACGCAGAAGGAAGCAACGGGGCTGGGTGTACCGTTATGGACCCCAGTCCGAATTCGTATGGAGCTCCCTTCGCAGCGGCAGGAGGAGGCGTATGGGTCACCGAATTCGCAGATACGGGCGTGAATATTTGGTTCTTCAGCCGTGGTGATGTCCCGTCTTCGCTTTCCACCGACTCCGTCGATATCTCGTCTTTGGGAACGCCGACTGCGGCTTATCCCTCCTCGAGCTGCAACCCATCTCAGTTCTTCAAAGAGCAGGAGATTGTAATTGATATCACGCTGTGCGGAGATTGGGCGGGCGTCAAGAGCGTCTTGGAGTCCACATGCCCAGCCTTGAATGGGACCAATACGTGCTATACTACTTATGTCCTGGATCCAAAGAACTACGACACTGCCTACTTCGAAATGTCTTCGGTCAAACTCTTTGCGAGCAGCCCATCGGCTGTCTCTCTTGCACCGAGCAGTACGCAAACGTCCTCGACTGGAAGCGGAGGGAGCGGAGGAAGCAGTGGTAACGGTGCGAATGGGGCGTTCGATCGCATTTGGTCCGCGTATGCGGGAGCACTTGTGGCACTCGTGGCGAGTGCGGCGGTTGGAACCGCGGCTTTAGGCTTCTAGAAGCTCAGAAGGCCCATGGACCTGTTTTCTCCAGGACATATGTCAAGTGTTTCTGTATGTTATGATAGATGTGCATCGAACGTTGTGATCGTTGCTCTGTACGGTCAACGGCTATGTGCCCGATCTGGTCGAACGAGGTCGTGAGTAACTGGATTACACGGCTTATTTCAAGCGTCAGCCAAACGATGGGAGTCTGAACTATTCATGCTGTGTCTACATATACCTGAAATCGGATAAGCTTGCATTTTGTAGCATGCAGTGTGAGACTGCGCTAGCTGTTTGTAGCTTGGAGCAACTGAAGGACAGGGAGTATGGAGATGGCTGTTCTCAATGTTTTCTTCGATAGAATAAATCTACCCTAAGAGTGCTGAGACCTCGGAGGTCCTGCATTTGGCCTGCGTGTGGTCGCCTTCGCGGTAATACAAGTTCATAGGCTCATAAACTTCGCTCACACCACGACCGCCCGCTTTGCGAAATCCGATTAACGACGACGTTAACGACTCTCAAGATTAATTTTAACGTCTCAGGAGACGACGAATACCACGTCTGGAGGCCACTCTGGGCCGGTCAAAGCGACTCAAGGTCGTCCGAATCGCTCAACGAAAGGCACAATGTCGGTGGACTCGTTCATCCAGTCTCGCGTCAGCGTAGACACAACGAGTGATCATTCTTCAACCCCCCATGGACACATGCATTCTCAGCTGAGGTCGAACGACCCCGCGATTGACCCACGGTGGGGAATGGTCCTCCAGAATCCAGCCGCAGAGCACGCCTTTTTTGAATCCATTGCGGGAGAGTTATCGGAAACGGATAGAGCTGCACTCAATGCTTCCTCCCCCGGCTCAGCGAAGCAGACTATGCACCAACACGGCGGATCTATCCCGTCGAGAGCCCTCTCTGATGCAGAAGATGGCCAAAGCTCGATTGGAACGAGGAGACATAGTATGCTGAGGACCAAAATAAAGCATGGGAGGAACTTTACCCCCCTCAACCGACCTCAACAGCAACCACCACCGCCTGCGAGTGGCGGCTTCCCTGCACCAAATGATCCCTCACACCAACCTGGCGATTCCGTCTCATTCTCTTCAGGAGGTACTAGGACTACGAGTGATACTAGAGCTGGCTCATTATCATCCATCCCTCATGACTCTGTACCCACAGCAGCGACAAGACGACCTGCCGTCTCTTCCTCCGGGGTACCTCCATTGCCCATTCCAACCTCTACACTACCCCGAGCTCCGCAACCGACTTCATTGGAATCACATAGGGTCAATGCGCAAGGTCCCACGATGGCTAGCCGTACACGAACGTTTAGTCTAGGCGGGCCTGCCTCCTCGTCCTCGGCGGCTGCAGCAGCCTCTGCGACAGGCCACCCGCCTACAGCCCCTTCCCTGCGTCTTGCTACCGGCGACGTTCAGGTCCAGTCCTCCGAGGAACCGGACTATTGTATCGCCGTGGTCGGTGCAAAGGGTTGCGGCAAATCAGCTCTGACCCGTAAGATTGTGAAATCTTTCCAGAGTCCAAGATCGGCACAGATACAGGTCGGAGAGCATACCGGTATGTATGCTTAGTTATCCTTCGTAGATTCGTATCACTGCTGGTGCTGTCGCGGCATTGCCAACGTTACCCCACCGCTAAGCATGGCCCTCGCTGCTTTTCTCGTGGACTTGACTGATCACTTACACTTACGTATTCTAGTGCCTTCTATCATCTTCTATGTCAATTTTCCCTCCGCCCTCAAACCTATTCGAATCCTCGAGGTCGATAGTGCAATCGTCAGCTCCGAAACGGTCTGGCCTGCCCAACTCCCTCGGATTGACGGAGTCCTCCTCTGCTATGATGCTTCCGATGAAGCCTCATTTACACGTATTCCGGAGCTGGTCGGTGAGTATTCAGTTCTTATTTTTTTTTACGTTATTTTCCATTTGGAGCGCAGGGCTAACTCCAACCTCCATGCGCCGGCTCATTGCTTGGACTTTCAGCCGGATACCACGCGCTAGGACACGCCCTCATCATTCTAGCGTGCAAGTCTGACCTTCGGAAACTCGTTTCGCCCAGAAAGGGCGACGCGTGCGGCAAACCGTATCAGGTTGGATTAGTGGAGGTATCGGTCATGACAGAATCTGGGAAGCAACGGCTTCGTGATTGCTTCAACTGGGAAATCAAAGCGATCGGAAGGTATCGACGTAAGTTGTCTCAATTGCCACCCCCGTTACGGCCTAGTACACTTTCGCCCTGTCATTGGACGATACCGCCCCCTCCATAACCTCCGTTGTCTAGTTATGACGGAGGATACGATTACTTACGATACTGGGCTATGTGAACAGGTGCAGGAAAGCATTCGTTATCCTATAAGAATCCCGCCTCACCAGACCTCTTGAATGGGCCACGACCACCTTGGGAGGGCTCAAACCCTCTCATTGCGACGGGTGCAACCTCTACCCACCCATTGCCAAATTCCTCTTCCGTCGGATCAATCGCTGGACGGCATTCGAATAACTCGGCTCCAGTTCTCCCATTGCTTGATACATATGTAGCAAGCAGTGCTCACACGTCCATCCATAGCACGCCTCCTACTGTGCCATCAACGGCAAGAACATCCCTTGACTCACTGCTCGTCAGCTCATCCAACACACCGCTCTCGACGACTCCACCAAGGAGACGATCCCCTTCACTACCTACGACTTCACCTGCTAGAACACGGTCCGCGAGCGACTTGATGGCTGGGAAAGCCGGAACGGGCTCTGGTTTGGCCGTCGACACAGCCACTAGTACCTCCGCGACGGCTTCATCCAATGTAACCTCGACAGATGCCCCGTTACCCAGAACAGCTAGCACGTCGTCCATCCAACAGGTACTTTCGACGCCACCTCAAGGCCATGCGAGCTCTCAACGTCATGATCCTCCATCGCAAAAAGGTGTAAACGTCACCAATAGCGGAGCGGCCGCTGCCTCCGACACTGTCAGGAACCAACGCGAAAGGTCCGTCCCTCATATATGTTCAGGCGCACCATCGGCTTGACGTGAGACTGATATTTGATCTTGATCCCTCCCCCCTTTGGTCATTATGTGCGGCAGTACGTCGTTGCAGTGGGCGACGCTCGACGAAATTCTCGACAAATTACTGTTCGTTTCGGTGTCCGGAGATGGTCAGTGCAGAGTTGCCGAAGAAAGCAAGCCAAAACACTGACGAAACTGCGCCACTTTTCCTTCCGTACAGACCCACTATTTATTCAACATTTCTTCCTTACCTATCGACGGTTCGCGAGCCCGCGGAGTGTCTTATTGGGGATGCAGAAGCGTATGCGACAGCTGAGCCAAGAGACACGAGATCCGCTTTTGGCAAAGTTTGCCCAGATGAGGTCAGTTGCACTTCACTTTGCCGCAATAAATGGTATTCATTGTTACTATTTTCATAGAATATGCAATTTGCTGCTACAGTGGAAGGAAAACTATCCGACGGATTTCGGAGCGCCGGGGACATTTGGTGCTCTTTCCGCGCTCTTGAAACAAATCGTCTCCAATGTCCATCTCGTTCACTATGCCTCGGACCTGCTTCCATTCCTCGAGGAGGTGCCAAAATTGACCGACCGGGAGACCTTTTGGAGTAAGAAGGAAGAAATTGTGGGGGATGACAGTGACGATGAAGGGGAAGCGACGGACGAGGAGATAATACCGCAATTAGAGGATGATGATGACACATATGTTGGAAAGGGAAAGGCGTTTGAAAAGAGACCGCCGACATCCTCTAATCCGTCCGCACCGCCCCATCAAACGGTCGGAGAGCGACCATATCCGCCCAAGGCGTCCTCTTCGGCACCGAACGTTTCTACCGTCCCACCACCACTACCACCACCGGCAGCATCCTTTCAGTCGCGATTGCCCTCTGGATCCATCTCGCGAGACGCGACGGAGAAGGTGATCACTGCCGATCGTGTCGTCGGGAAGTCGGCAAAAGTCAATACCAAGGAGTTACGGAAGGTGTCGAATGCGATACAAGAGATTGAGACTGTGCATATTGCGCAAGAGGTGACGAGGCGGATGTTGATCTTATTCAGAAAAATCGAGGTGAGTCCATAATCTCCTTTGCTTTTCTTTTATTATTTCGTGCGGGTCCTTATACAACCAAACAGGCTCGGGATTGGTTGAGGAGAACCCTCAGTACCAAAGAATACGATAAGGAGGCTGATTCGATTGGGCAACTCGGTCACCTCTTCAATTATCTGTGCTGCTGGTGAGGCTGAGTTACTCGCTTCCTGCAACATAGAGGATTGTCTTACGCATGTCCCCAGGGTTTCCACCATGATCATCGTGTTTGATACTACCGCACAACGAGCCCGAATCGTAGAAAAGCTCATTGCGGTCGCCAAGGCTCTCCGTCAGCTCAATAATTATATGGGGATGAAGGCAGTTGTTGCCGGAATCAATAGTGTTCGTGGCAACGACGACGAACAGTTGACTCAACACATGGCATCAAAATCCAACTCGAATTTCAAGCAATTTAAAAGTTTGCATGTTCTTCTCGGATCGAGAGGAATGGGTCAGACATATCGCTTGGCCTTGAAACATACCGTCGGGCCCGCAATCCCAGATTTGTGAGTGAGATTGGGCCGAGCGCTGTGTGCAATCTCCTAATTTACTTTGTATAAAAAGGGAACGACATGGATCCGATTTGATACGAACAAATGAAGCCAATCTAGACTATCACCCGCAGGACCCGAGCCTTATTCATTGGGGGAAATTTACCATTATCGGGAAGCTCGTCGGGACGATCACCCTCTATCAAAATAGATGTTTCACAATGCCAGACTATCGAGATCTAGAAGAACGTTCACACATTAGCGATTTAGTGTTCAATCAGGTTGTCTGGGACTACGACGTATGTCTTTCTTCTTTTTCTCGGTTATGCCTCTTTTTGTTTTCGGTTCTGATCTTGGAATCCGTAGACGTTGATGAACCGAGAAGCAAAGGCACTTGAGGGAGGGGTACCAGCGGAGCCATCGGGCATACGGAAGGTACTCACATCCCTCAGAGGTTAGACTCGGTTTGAGCACGCTGGTCTTGGTCTCCCCGACTCTTCGCATGTGTGAAGATGTGATGTATAGCTCTATGACTTATGTCTCAAGGGCGACTCAGTCGCCCGACGACGCTACACCATGGTGTTCCTCCCCTACCTCACCTCTTGATACCCGTCTCCTTGGCGCGATTCCCCTCTTCTTTTATCGCGTGCACCAGCCCTCCGACTTTGTTCACACTCCCGCCCAAACAATGCTTTGAGCTATCCCCTTTTTTGTTATCTGTTTCTTTCTCTTTCGTTTCCCTTTTTGAACCCACAACTCTTGTATAAGTAGATGTTTTGCAATAACAGCTTTTCCTTTGGGGTAAACATTGCGACAAGGTTCATTTCTCACCACTGTTCATCTCTCACCTAATATCTAGCAATAAACCCTCCTCTCGATCAATGTTGGATTTGTAATGGCTTCTCGATACCTTCGAATTCCTACAACCCAACTAGGTACCTTCAACGCACTTGAACGACAGCGACTCGACATACTCTCTTCAATCGCCCAGAAAGGCATTGAACATCACGGGAAGCTAGATGCAGTAAAGATACGCCACAATGAGATAGTCCGAGAGGGATGGGAGATGAAAAGGGGGATTTTCGATGATCCGCTCGTTCACCTCCCGAAAGACGTCTGGGAGGGTATCCTTCGGCATCTCGTCGCAGAGAGCGATCAAATCCATGAGATGAACGACCTCTTCAACGCGCTCTGCGTCTCAAAGTTATGGGAAACCCACCTATTAGCCACTCCCCAGATATGGACGACGATCATAGTCGACGAGCACGGCGAAGACGAGCTTGCGAAGATTGCCACATGCTTGGAACTCTCGAATCCAGCGCAAATTGACCTCGTTGTACGGTTCCCCCATTCAGCATGGAGCGAGGTCGCTCAGCTACTTCGACCCCACAGTCATCGCATTAGAACCATCGACTGGGTTCATATATTCGGTCTGAATCCAGAAAAGAGATGGATTGAGGACGTCATGCTGTCATTGAAATCTCTTCCCGCACTGAACTGCATCTATACGCGGAGCCTTGTTAGGGTGTCGCCGCGTGACACGATGATAGAGATGGCCCCCAACCTCGTCAATATGTCGTGTCTGCTAATCGATTCAAACGAAACCAGTGGATTCGCTAGTCGAGCTATCACCCACATCGCCATCAAATTTTCCCCTGCGACAAACCTGTTCCGTATGCCAAAGGCATGGAGTCGCTTGACACACCTGAATCTTTTAGGCAACAACAACAATATTCTGAAGGTACCAGATAATTATCATGGGAACTTGGTCTACCTTACCGTCCCCAACGTCTCGGCGAGCGATTTTGTAAAGTTCCTATCGTGCTTACCGAACCATAGCCTTCAATATTTAACCTTCAATTTAACTTTCGAATATGGTTTCGAAGACTTCAAATCCGTTCCAAAATTGGGTCCTTTGGTCGTACAGTCGGTAATCATCACCCTAAGGGGTCAAGGACCACATGAAGCTGAAACCGCATGGGCGTTATCCACGATCACGGAGACCATGCCACTCATTAAGGCTATGAAGTTATCCTGGTTCTATTTGATACACTCGACTACACTTATTTCTCTCGAAAGACTGCCATACCTACGAAGCTTGGCTCTGAAGGGGGCCTTTTTACCCAGTATCGCGGGATCCTCTCCCTCCTTTCTTCCGACGCTGCATATGCTCGTTGATTCGACGGTAAGTACGGAAAAGGAACCACCAATAGTATATAGATCGCCAAATCTCAAGCGCTTGTACTATTATTCGGGTGCGACTTCTCGGGC
>WSTO01000100.1:3297-15633 GCA_019627685.1 Serendipita sp. 399 | reverse complement strand
GGGTCGGGACTCGAAAGAAACGACGAACATCCCATATTCTCTCGATTAGTTGATCCAAACTGAGGGAGTCAGTTCAACAGCCTCGTGAGGAGAGAATGAGCGCCCACTTGAGACCCATTTCACAACTGATGACCATCGAATGATCTTCATGTGCCAACTTGTCCACCTGCTCCAAACTGATTGCATCTATCTTGTTGAACACATACAGACATGGTATGTATTTCCGTGTTCCTATAAGCACATCGATCAGTTCGTCGACTGTAATCTATTGGAGATTGTGTCATTGTCGACCGAGACGTCCAAGCAAGGCCCACTGACATCTTCACGAATCATCACCTGAATTGAGTTAGTAAGCTATAGAGAACTTGAGGTCACTTACATCGCAGTTATGTATCTTGTAGCCAGCCAAGATCGTCTTGATTGCCTTCTCGTCTATCTTTGTGAGTTTCACTGTCGCGTTAATCTAACTGCACGTGAGAACACGCATAGCCCCGTTTCGGAGTCCTCACTGTGACCTATAGAGGATCAGCACGTAGCAATAGTAGTCTGCCGTCCTTACCCCTCCTGCTGCCTTCTGCTTGAAGACAACTAAACAAACAGTCAATTTTTCATCATATTTGAAAGGAAAAAGGATGTGATACCATCTGGTTTCGTTCGATTCAGCCGGATACCCACAGCATCCAACTCGATTTCCAATAAGCGGCGCTGTTCAGTGGATTTTGTCGCATCAAGCATGATGACGATCAGATCTGATGTCTTGGCTGTCGACACCACTTGTCTACCCCTTCCACGCCCGGCGCTCGCCCCCTCCACGATACCTGGAAGATCCAAACTGGACGTGCATGAGCGACGGAATGTCATTTCTGATAGACACATACAGCTGAATACGAGCACCTGTGTGCTAATTCAGCTCGAATCTCTTGCAAAGATGAATACTGATACCTTTATATTCAATGACGCCTGGAATAGCCTGGAACGAATATCAGATCCCGAATTTTGCGTATTAACGGTATACACCAAGTCACCGTAAGGGTTGTAAACTCGTATGCGGCTGCTTCTGAGACGGTGTTGGTCATCTTGGAGAGAACTGTTCCATGATCGATATCAGACAGCGGTCGCAATTGATAATAAGGTCACATACGCGTTGATTTTCCGACAGAAGGGAATCCAATGAGGCACACACGGGCATCTAAGAGCGATGAATTTTTCAGCTCTCTCGTTGTGAACTGCAGGCGTACCTCCTGCTTTCTGAACATCGAAGCCAGTTCCGCCTCCGCTGCTCTTAGAAGTTGGCTCTAGTAGTTGGGCTCTATATTTTGCAAGCTTCGCCTTGAGAAGCCCGAGATGATACTCGGTGGCCTGTAGAGATACGCTAATGTTGAGAGTTGTGAGGTTATCAAAGTATTCTTTAACCTTATTCTTCTGTGCTAAGAAAAGGTAAGAGCAAAAACAAGTAGAATTCTTCATTAGAACGCTCACTTCTCGCCATCTCCTCTGCAAGTCCACTCGAGATTAGCAAACTCAGATTAGCGTGACGCGTTGCATGCCTTCTATGTCTTTGATCTAGTTTTAATGAAGTTCAATATAGGTACGGAATCCAAATGTTCCTACTTTTTCAAGGACGCCCATTTTGTCGAAGTTTTGGTCGAGATCAAGTGGGACGAGATGGGTGGCTTATGCAGATGCTGACTCTTCTTGAGGTCAAAGAAGTCGAAATATTTATCAAAATCTTATTCAATTGAACTATCTCAGCAGAATGACTCTCTTGTGCATGTCTGACAGCGACAAAAGAAGAACCAACCCTTCTGTGGTAACGATCCAGTCAGTTTCAAGCTAAATACAGGGTACTATAAGCTCACTAGTAGTTTATCTCGTCGTCCTTGACAGCTCAGAGTTTTCTCTGAGCCCCCAAGGTAGCTGATATTTAGCTCACCTCCAACGGGAATCTCGGCAGAGGCTTTGAAGACGTATTCTCGACCTTCCCGTTCCTTGGTAACATTTGGGTTACATGAATGGTTGAAATAACTGGCAGAAGGGTACATGCCATAAGCGAATAGCTCTTGGCCGGCCAAAGCCTGATCCCAGATGCCGAACGAGTTCCCAGCGTCTCTGGTAACAGTGGCTATGATTTGAGCAGGAGTGATATATTCAATAATTGGCGAGTCGATGGGAATAACGGACAGTAGATAATGATATATGGCGATGTGCTGTCGGAGTGTCGATTTGGAATCAGAGTAGGGCTTGAGGGTCGGAACCATTTGAAGAATTTCCTGAAAGGATCCTGGACTACGATAGAAGGAGAGAATTGCCGACAGTAGGAACCGAGCGTCGTCCACATCCACTACGGTCGGAAGGGTCGCCTGTTTTGGTATTCGATGAGGCCGGTCCTTCCTCAACATTAGAATCTTCTCGCCTTCCCGTCTTGCGTCTTCCCAAGCTACCTCTATCTCGGATTCCGAAGTAGGTCCTTCTACCAGTGGCTCGTCTGTCTTCGCTAGCCTTGCAAGGCCATCCTCAAACGAAAGAATGGCCTGCCACTCGATGTCATCCATCTTATTCCTCCAAGAGACTTGGCAGGCTTCACTGCAAAACCACGCCACCCCTCGCCCCCGCGACGTTGTCAATTTGAACTTGAGGATCGATCCAAAGTCATAAAAGTAGCACCAACCGCAAACTTCTTTTCGGAAATTTGCATTGACGACACTCGCAACTGGACTTTGTACCCGGAGAACCACGTCTCCTGGGACTAGTTTCCTTGAGGCGAAGCAAGCCATTCCCGCACAATCTATTGTTGATGGCTTGATGACAAATGCCTCATCGCTGTCGTATTTTGTTTGTATATTAGCGCGTTTGATGTGCTCTAACAGCGCCATAGATGACCGACAGTAGTGGCTGGGGACGAAGAGGACAACTCAAGGTTGCCCTCGACCACCTCCATCCTTTTTCATGTATTTTGCTACAAATTCTGCCCGGGTACTTGTAGTGCCAACCAATGCTGAAATAGAGGACGACTGTGTAGTTGGAATCACAATCAACAGCAAGCGGAGTCACTTCGTAGTATTGACACGAAGTGAGATTTCGATTTGGAAAGTGCGGGTATGTAGGATGATCAGCTTTCTGAGGCAGACTCTAAAGGGTCCTCAAGTTATTTATTTCAGCCCCCTGTGCTATTGGCGTCGCTGCGAAGGACACAGATATCGCTGGACGAACATGGGTCTAACCTGGCCGCATTCTGGTCACCTGATGGTTCCAAAATCGCAGTGCAGGTCCGTAAATGTCCTTTTCGATGGAAAGTCCTCAATTCATAGGCAAAAGACCACCACGTCATATATAGTTCTATTGAACCTCTACCAAACCCCTGATTTTCAACCACTTTCGAAACTTGTATCGACTATATCCCCTCTACATTCATTTTTGCCTGGACCTGGTGAAGGTATCACGCTGGATGGGTTGTACCTACAGCTCCATGGTGTGATCAACACTGACGGGGATCTAATACGGTAGGCTCTCGTCGCCCCTAGGCCAAAACCCAATTCTTATGTCCGAGTAGATTATCTCCTCGTACATCTTTTCTTTTGTTTTCCACCCGCAATCCAGCTGCAGTGCAACGGATGCCGTGGCCACAGGATGAAGGAGCTGTTGACCAGAACTGGTTAGGTCATGAGACGTGGACCTTGGAGAGCCAAAGTTTCCCATGGATTCAAAGCACAGAGGGTTATTCAGTCATCTATTTCTTGGATATGTATGACTAACTTTTACATCAGATATAGTTCTCCGCCGAATCCACTTCATTAAAGTCAACACATCGGAGGGTTGGATTTCCAGTGATGGAAGGGCTTATTTAACGCAGAATGTACAACACGTATCGGAACAGAATCCAAAGGAAGGGGAGACCACTGAGGCAACACCCGGGGAAGGGGAGATCGAGGATACATGGACTGGTGTCTGCATATATTCGCCGCCAACAAGCGAGGGATCCGCATCGCCCTCCAGGAAGGCAGTAGAGATCGCCTTGAATCCTCGATTTTCGATGTTAGCCCTCGGCACTGAAACAGGAGATCTTGTCTACCTTTCCTTCCCGGAAGGTGGCGATACGCAAGTCCCACCAAAGTGGGTTGAGATACCTGAAATATCGCTTAGGAAATCCTGTGGTCGTGTCACCGCTTTGGAATGGACGAGCGACGGTTATGCCGTCGCCGTAGGATGGGAATACGGTTGGGCGGTTATTAGTGTCGGCGGTAGATTTCTGTCGTGGGCAGTTGCAGAAAGCTACTCTCATCCTTAGTACGTATTGACTTTCCCGTACGGTATTTTAATGTACTCAACCTCGTCACAGTCTCAAGGACTACTTCATGCGCGGGGTGTCACATTTGGTGAGTCTCGATATATATCTATCCGGCTCGTGGATGCTAATTCATTGTAGTTCTGGGGCCCAGGAAATTTTGAATTATTTGTCCTGTCGAATAGTGATGAGGAAACTCAGCGGCAGGTATTTATTATACCATTTGCAAAGAGCAGTTTCGCCGCACAGCAGACACCAGTAGGTTCTCGTTTGTCACTTTTTAATCTCTAATATCCCTTGCGATAGGAAAACACGCGCTATGCTTTCTTAATGATGGATGATCGAGTTTTAGTGTACCGCGGTGCTGATCAACCTGATATGTCCGTGATAAACCCAGAATCGGACGTCTGGCAGCATATAAAGGTTCCAATCGACTATATCGCCAATAATTGGCCCCTTCGCTATTCGACAATCAGTAATGATGGGCGCCTGATTGCGGTAGCTGGTCGTCGAGGATTGATACACTATAGCATGTCCTCTGGACGGTGGAAACAATTCGAAGAAGCATCCCATGAGCAAGCCTTTTTTGTTCGAGGCGGCCTCCTGTGGTTTCATCATTTTTTGATCGCTGCTGTGGAAATGGCAAATAAAACGTATCAGGTGAGCTGTTCTTGATCTCGGTTTTGGCTGTGCTCCTGAGCTCAGCAGGTGCATCTGTATTCACGGGATCACGAGCTCTCCCCTAAAACCGTTCTCTATACCGAGACTATAGCATCGCCGATAGTCACCTTATCTCTCGTTGACAACTCTCTCCTGGTTTATTCCGCAAGCAATGAATTGTATCACTACCTCGTGATACCCACATCTGATAACGTCGTGCTACACAACTGCGGCAGCATCTCTTTCGAAGGTGTGGTGGCTGCTCCAAGTCTTGTGCGGGGGATGAGCTGGATGATTCCGTTATCGCAAAAAAGTAAGTTTAATCATCGCATCTCAGTATTCAGACTGAGGGGTCACTGTAACAGATTTTGGCGAAACGGCGGAAGACATGACATGTGCAACTATCACGTTGCTCATTGGCGGGCAGCTTGTACTCCTCACGCCGAGAAAGGTAAAACGAGTCGATTCGTTTTCTTCTCTGGTCTCACTTTTTTATAGGACTCCACGCGAAACGTCAAGTATGACCTCAAGATCCTCGCGGATAGGATTGAGTTTTGTTGGATTCACCTTCGTGGAGTAGGCGCCCTCGAGAACTCTCTCTGGGGGTTTGACGGCGAGGCTCTACGAGTTTGGCTCGACGCACTCACCATCGGCAATACCAACTCTCAGCCTGAACCACCCAACGCCATAGTTGAGAATGTACGGCTTCCTCTGGAGTTCTACCCTTTATGTGAGTGATATGCCGCAGCTGATATAGAGTCTCACATATCAATAGCCGTCTTAATGGATAAAGGTATCATCATTGGTGCAGAGCAAGAGATCATTTCACGTGCATCTCTACCAGTCGCTGTGTTCCGGTTAAGCACTCTTGTGGGCTGCTTTTTCTACTTTGCGTATCACTGTCTCATTCGCGCTCTAGTCTCAGCTTTTCATACATCACGCTTTACTCTATCATTTACAGCGGAAGCAAGTCCAAGAAGCTGTCCAATTCGCCGCTAATTATCAGAACCTGGTCTTTTTCTCTCACTCTCTGGAGGTCTTGCTGCATACAGTATTAGAGGACGAAGATCAGGTCGAGGAGAGTCGGAGTATACTGCCGGAGGTTATTGAATTTCTCGATCACTTCGATGCCTCAATGGAGGTTGTGGTCGGCTGTGCGAGAAAGACGGAAATGTCTCGATGGAATCGACTTTTCAAGGTGGTAGGGGACCCAAAGACACTTTTTGAAGTACAGTTTCATCCTAGGGATTGGCGTATTCATTCTGACAAATCCTTAGGCTTCTATGCGTGACACACGGCTAACGACAGCGGCCTCCTATCTGTTGGTTTTACATAACATTCAACAGTTAGACGAAACTATTGATGACGCCGTAAAACTGCTATCCAAAGCCATTGAGAAGAAATCGTGGGATATAGCGAAGGATTTGATACGCTTCTTGAGGTCGATTGATGAGGACGGAGCAGTCCTCAAGGATGTACTTCGAAAGGTTGGATTTCCAGAAATTCATGAATGAGAATTTTGTAGATCTAGATTTGACTCCACGTAAGAAGTTTCGGATGAGCCCATTCAAATGGCATAATGGCCTGGCCGGCGTAAAGACCTCTTAGCCTCTACAAGGACTGGCCCCATGCTTGGTCGCCATCAAGCAGGCAAACGGCACCAACCCACGCTCTCTACTCATCCTGAGGACGAAGATGGGAGGCGAAGTCCGAGTAACTTTCGCCAGTACAGCCAACCACTGTTCAGCGAGAGGCGAGATCGTGCGATTTCGCAGGTCAGCAGACACCATTCGTATCCATCAGATGTCCCCTCGCTCTCTGGATTCCAACCAGGACTCCCTGGCTCTGCAGTTCGCAATTTGCCTTATTCTGCAAGGCAAACACGCGACAGCAGATCCCAAACCGGCCTCGCCGAGGAGCAAAACGAGACAGAAAACGACTCAAGTTCGGATGAAAATGTGGATATCGAAGAAGATTCGTTGGAAGAGATCGTCGTTACCGAGACGGCGGCTGAACAACTCGAACGACTAGAATGGCAAATTATGCTCCGATCAGTCCTGGATGGAGACGTTATTACCTCCGAAAAGGCGAGGGTTGGGATTGCAGAGCCTGAGAGCGAAGCCATTGACCCTATTGAACGCTTCAGGGCTCAAATTTCTTCGGAGAACGCATGGTTGAGCTACAGAGGGAAGCTCAGGAAGCGTACATTAGAGGAAGAACGCAAGCGAGTCGAGCACAGGCGCCTTCGAGTCGGGGAGACCCTGTACGAAGACGTTCTCGCCTTCAGATACGACCCAGAAAGCGGAAAATCGGCATCAAATCAGATAAACACCCATCTTCGCCGCTTAGATGCAGTCGAAAGCTTCTATCCGCACTTAAAGGCGATGTACGCAGATCGACCCAATCTCAAAGATCCCGCCTTCCGAAGTCGTATCGTAGCGATGATTGCGTGGGTTAATCTGGCTGGAATGACCTCACATCATATATCACTACTCCAAAAGTGGACAGGGAGTCGAAAACTCGACGTCATGGCCCCCAATACCACCACCGAAGTCCCTATCGTCACGCATCCTCATCATAGCGACTACGTCTCCGAAGTGGCAGATGACTCGACATTTGTCGAAAGAGTCCTAAAAGAGCAATCACTCATTCAAATCTTCAAGAAACGTGCTCTAGTCGATGCACTCAGAACCGTTGATCGTGCCAATAAAGTATACGCATCCTACTCTCAATACTTCGACTTGATGCAGCTTCCAAGTTTAAAGAATGAGCTCCGTGAGCTTCTTACCTTCCCAACCAAACTCATGCAAGCATCGCTTCGCGTTCAACTCGACTACGCAAATCGTATCCGAGACATGGATATTCTTTTGATCGATCAGATGATGGAAGATTTCAAGGTTTCTATCAACGAAGCATGCTCCCGAAAGATGGAGTATCGCGAGCTCCTCAACGGCACGAAATTGCTCGATGACTGCATCAGCGAGGACTATGACCAGGTTGTTCTCGAGGCAGTAACCACATTCTTCGGTTTATTGCACCGGAAACTCAAGAGCGGAACCGGATCGCGTGGTGCATACCTCCGCGAAACCGAGTTTCTGGACAGTCAATGGGAACTCCTCGATAAGGTCGCTTCGGAGATCGATGGCGGATCAGTCCTTGTCGCGGAACAACTATGGTCAGTCTCATTGTCTCCATGATCTGAAGCTTATATCTCCCCAGTATCGTCACGCATCGATTGATTGTTCGGATAACGGACGCTTTCGAGCACCAGATTCGCAAACCAGCCACTTTAGCATCCCCAGTGTCGCGATTTTCTACCGTAACCAATGCATCCGCCGAAAGTTTTACCCATGAGGAGACACAGCTCTCAAAAATTGGTCCACATCCACATGAGGAAGACGGGAAGGGTAACATGGTTTCCGCCTATCTTCATATGCTCGAAGAAGCTAGAGTACGACATCGAAAGCTTCGCAGGTTTGCTAAGTAAGTGGTTAGGCTACGTACATACTACAGGCTAAAGGTGATTAGAGCGTTATTCAATCGGTTTAGCAACTCTGCGGAGTACAATATGGCCGAACTCAATATCGCAATGTTCATTGTCAAACTAGTTGAGACAGGTCATCAATTGGTATTTTCGGAATACCATCAGAGCCAAGGAACCTATATCGTTGCAGAAGGGGTTCTTGCAAGCCGAAAGGACCAAATCCCAAATTTCTTCAAAAGTGCTTTTCAGATCTTATCAACCACATCTTCAACTCACAAAAAGCTGAAACGGACTGTCTCAGACTTTGAGGCAGAGCAGGCGTTGCTAAATCCACAAACAGAGCTCAAGGACTCCTCAGAGTTGTCGGAGAAGGATAAGCAGGAGAACATTGGCTCTACTTCCAACTTACTGGGTGAATCTCAAGTGACCAACACTCCCGTCAACGGCCAAGAGGTTGCTGGAGATCCACCCGAGCACGACCCGGGATACCTTATCGTCTTTCGCACCACAACCCCCTTTTACTGGCACGGACGTGTGATTTTCGGGATCGACTTACCGACAGCTGATCTCGGTATCAATAACCAACGCTTGCTCCTGATCTCGGAGGGAGGGCAAACATTATTGTCATCTGCGAAAAAGCGATTTGCCAGTCACTTTGTCTACGATGACGAGTCACGTACCCGCTCTGAAGAGGCCGATAATGACGAGCCCGTCTCGTATGCTTCTTCTGTTGGAACCCTCCCGGTTCAAGTTGACCAGAGGTCTCACCTACCAAACATCAATAAGGAACTAGCACGTGTGACACGAGCAACAAACCGATTAGCGCTACGGATAGTAGAGTCCATTCATCCTGTTGGTCAAGCGCTCCGAGGCTTTTCTGGCTTCCAGGAGCTCCAACAAAACTGGTTTTTATTCGCTGCCGAACATGCGCACCAACAAATCCCCAGCATTGAGTTCAGCAGAGCTCTCACGACGCTAGCAATTTCATGGGTGTCGTTCATCTGTGATGATTGCGACTCAACTGACAGGAGGACTTTCAAGTGGGCGGTGACCGCTCTCGAATTCGCCAAAAATCGAGTGGCCAACAACGTTATTCTACAGTTGCCAAGTGATCAGTTCGTTCAGCTGAGGAGGAAGGTGGCAATGTGTATGAGTTTACTCATTCGACATTTCGACGTCCTGGGTGCAAGATCCAGCAACGAAGCGAAGCAGGCAAGAGAACGCCAGGAAGAGTTAAAACGGCAGTTAGCACTGGAAGCCAAACTACAAACCGAAGATGACCAGTATATACGTGATATGGTCCTTCGGGATGACGAGGCATCCATACAAAGTTCTGGGTTCGTTGCATCTGCGTCGACGCGCAGCATCATTGCGAACAGGGACACGGTTCTTGAGAGTCTCAATCAATTGGAACGCTCGAGAGCTGTTCCTGAAGGTCGAGTGCTAGATGACAACGTACCAGAAGATAGAACGTTATTCCTCCTCGCCTCCTCGCACGCAAATGTCTCCATCCGCTGGCAACAAGGAAAGCTCATCGGCCGCGGCGCATTCGGTTCTGTTTATCTAGCATCAAATATGGACACTGGGACTCTAATGGCTGTCAAAGAGATTCATTTCCAGGACGCCGCTGGCTCATTGACCAATTTATACAAGTCGATCAAAGACGAGCTTAGCGTAATGGAGATGCTCCGTCACCCTAACGTCGTCGAGTACTATGGCATCGAAGTGCATCGCGATAGGGTCTACATCTTTGAAGAATACTGTCCCGGTGGCAGTTTGGCGAGTCTTCTTGAGCTTGGGCGTATTGAGGATGAGATGATCATCCAAATGTATGCTCTGCAAATGCTCGAAGGACTTGCATATCTACACTCACGGAATGTCGTACACCGCGATATCAAGCCAGACAGTAAGTTGCTCCTCATATTTTTTTCGCACGATCTGACCTGTGTTCTAGATATTCTCCTTGACCACAGAGGAGTAATAAAATTTGTAGACTTTGGCGCATCCAAAATCATAGTACGCAATAGAACGATGCAACGAACAAGAAATGCAGCACCTGCGGTATCCAATGGTCCTAGTGGAGTAACTGGAAACAGCTTGACTGGCACACCGATGTATATGTCACCAGAGATGATAAAGAACGATCGACCAAGTCGGCTCGGAGCAATGGACATTTGGGCGATGGGCTGCGTTATTCTCGAAGCGGCCACCGGCCGAAAGCCATGGAGTAATCTGGACAACGAATGGTTAGAAAAAATTTCTCTCGATTGATTACATCGTTGACGTCTCTCCAGGGCCATCATGTTTCACATTGGCGTTGCCACGAAGCATCCCCCTTTGCCCGATCCGAATCAGCTGAGCACCCAAGGCATCGACTTCATTAAGCGATGTCTTGTCATTGATGCGGTCAAACGGCCATCTGCGAACGACCTCCAGAACCACCCCTGGATCCTCGACATCAAAGCAGCTCTCGCGGATGATGAGCTCGTCAGCGGAACGCAATCGCCGATAGAAGAAACAACAGTCATTCCTCGCCAAGCAGCATACTTACACGATCTAGAAATCGAGGCTCTGAACAGCGCCGGCTTCGGCTCGGAAGGGGAGTACTTTTCCGAACAGATCACTCCAAAGGTCGAGATCAACGGTTTCAACACTCAAAGGGTTTAAATTGACGATTCATCTGTCATCTCTTGCTTTCCTTGGGCATTTCAGAGTATTGTTCTGGTTTTCTGGGTGTCTCTTAGTGCTCTTCCACTCTATCGTGTAGAACCAACTTGCTTTTGTCGTCTTATCGCGTTTACCCTAAATACCTATCATTCCGTGTATACACGCTTTCTATGCTGCATTATGACCCTATCGGACAGGGATTCCAATTGGTATTCTCGCCCAGCAACCTCCAACCCGATAAACTTGGGCTTGTTGCAGCTACAATAGTCGACACTGGTACCTTGATCTCCAATGTTTCTAGCCTCGCTTCCATCGTCCATAGTGAATCCGTAGTCCATTGTGCCGAGGCATTCTTAAGAGTGTCAGATTACATTATGGGGTAATTAATAGCGAAGAGTACCTCTGCTGTTGTCAGAATGCTCGACAAAGACTCGACCATCGGCTGCACGCGAGGATATTGGCGACCGAGTTCGTCCACCACTGCGATGACATGGTCCCTGCAATGGCATAAGCTTCCAACAGACATATATTTGATGAATAATCTCACGGAAGTGCTCCGTCTTTGGGGATGTCCCTGAAGAATTGGGTGATAATGGATTCAGGCTCACAGGAAGGAGTGTCGCTCCACTGAGCCACTACCCATAATAGCCATCCAGAGAGACATGTATAGTATCCTATTCCTTTCTGACCGTCCTCCTGTGTAGATGGAGTTACATCCAGTGGATCCAAGATGGCCATAACCAGTGAGTCCGCAAAAACAGGGATAAAGTCGGGGTAGGAACTACTTAAATGCTGGATTAAGGGCTGCCATAGACTCGTGTCAACCTCTTGGATCGAATTAGGTTGCTTTCTATTGGAAGGTTAGCAGGTCGGTTTTACAAGGGGTGGAAATTGACCGTACCGTTTTGCAATGGGAACTAGTCCCCCTCCTTGTGTGAGGCCGGTACAAAGCTTTTCTAGTGCCCATGATATTCTCTCTTCTTCGTCATAATCCCACGTATTCCAGGCAGTAGTCGCTGCCTCGCTGATCCATCCATCAAATGCACGCATTGCGGAAGTGATTTGCAGAGCCATACTTTTTCTCAACGACGAATCTTTGAGAACAAGCTTGAGCTTTGCTTTGTATTGCTTCAGGAGTGGATCAAGACTAGGTAATGGGTCTGGTGCCGTATTCGGAAGGGTTTGGACTTTTGCAAGAGTAGGCACAAAATATCGCTGCTCGATCCAAGAAAGTGCCTAAATG
>WSTO01000099.1:0-28526 GCA_019627685.1 Serendipita sp. 399 | reverse complement strand
GCCACGTAGAGCGTCAACTCGTCTCGGACGACGGAAAACTGTTGGATGAATTTGGGGAGACAGGAGAGGAGGTAGGCGCCGTAGGAATGTAACGAGCGCGACACGTCCGAGTAGGTCGTCGTCGCTGGGTCCTTTGACGTTGGTTCAGGGAATGGAGGACTCGATACTTGTCCTGTTTTTTATTATTATTTAGTTAAACGATCATTGTTATCGTTCACAGAGGGAGGTCGTCGATTAGCTTCATATGCTCCAATTATTTCTGGTGGCTGACGTACTTGAACTGGAGACACTCAACGCTCTTGAAGGTGTTGGAAAACGCTTTGTGGCTATCCTGAGCACCTGTAGTCTCCCATGGCGAGCCAGTCGAGCATACATGTGAGGGCGAAGGCAGAGTCGAACAGAACAAAAAACCAAACGCAACACCGAACCAATGAGCAAACCGCCATCACGAATTCAAACAAAAACCACATCAACTGCTTGTTATAGTTACGTTTCTACTTTTTATGTGGATAGATTAAGGTGATTAGATTTGCAAAAGGATATGAATCATTGCTACAGGTGCAAATGTTGTTCACGAAGTACTTGACGAGAAAGGGTCGTAAGACACAAAAAAAGGGAGATCCAACACACATGACAAACAACATTGAGAGCCACTATCGGATTATAGATGACAATCGTTACAACTGACCAGCTTTCTAGAGTTCAATAATATAATTTGATGCGGATCGCGCAAGTGTTGAGCAAAACCTAACGGCTGTCACCACGGACGTGGGAAAACGTTCGGTTGGGGTTGCTGAAACTGGGGAGGATGCATTTGCATGCCTCTTGACTGTGGCATGCCTTGCATCTGAGGAGGCAGATGTAGTGGTACCTGTCCGGGAGGGCCCTGTTGCTGGAGTAGAGTCGAAGAAGGAGAAGGAAGAGGGTTGTGCTGTAGGTAGTGCATCTGAGGATTCGGCGGTCCCTGGAAGGCGGCGGGCATATGCCCTTGCATCGGAGGTGCTTGCATTGGCGGCATCGAACTGTTCACGTGCAGTAGGCGTTGATTAGCTGAGAATCCCTTTGCCATACCTTGGAGTGTCATCGCCGGTAAACCTGGACTTGGAGGGTGCATCATGTTTCCCGGCATATACACCTGCAAAGATGTTGGAGCCGGCGGTTGGGGAACGTTAGGGGGAACATTTGGCGGGTATTGAACAGGCATAGAATGAGGGGGATGCATGGGTCGAGCATACCCTCCTGGACCAGGCGTCACTGGCCCTCCTGTTGGTTGTCCCCATAGTGGTGCAATAGGAGCGGATTGCTGCATCGATGGCGGCATTTGCATCCCGCCACTAACCGTCCGATGAAGCATACCTGGAGTGATTGGGGCCACCATCGGGGTCGTTGGCGCGAATTGCGGTGGTGGAGGTTGTGGAGGCTGCGGCGGTTGCTGCATCATCACTGGATTGAACGGGGAGGCATTCGACAACAGCGGAGAGGAATACGTGACGGTATAAGGTGGCCGACTGGGATTAGGAAGGGCATTCGTGGGTAAGGCAATCGGAGGAGTATGGCCAGGGGTCTGATGCGTCGTTAGCGCCAGTGCATTGGTGGTTTGTGGCGTTGGGTGAGCCGATGGCAAGCTCACTGGTGGCGCGATCGGACTTGGAGTTTGTCGTGGAACTTGTGGGACGGCGGAGACTTGTTGAAACGCACGATGCGGGTCGTACTTGACCCGAACGGGAGGTGGAGTTGGATCCTTCTCCACACGCTTCGCCGCGTCTCCGTCGTCGGATCGGAATTCACTCATAGAGGTTGGAATCTTTGGCGGGGGTTCGTCTGCAATGTCGATCAAAGAGTTCTTAGTGGTTGCCGCCTCTATGGATGACGCCTTATCCCAAGCTGCTTTCAACGAATTGTCCTCCGGCAGATCTGCCACGACTGGAATGCTCAAAGGCGATCGTCCCCAAGTGTTGGAAGACGGTGTGCCTGGAGAAGGTGATGCCTGCATAGAATAATAAAAGAATAGAAATGAACAAATGATTAGCAACAGGGCGTATACGGAATGACTCACAAAGCCGTGGTTAAGTTTCGTAATTGGCGCTGTCTGCGGTGGCACATTCAAGCTAGCCTGTGAACTACTTTCCTCTGCACCTTCCTGCTTGGTGGGAGCAGGTAGTGGTACACCCCGTCTCCAAACGGCTTCATCCGATCCTTTGGACTTGGGTGGCCACTGTGTGTTGAGTGGTGCCGTCTTTGGCGCCTGTGGAACCACCCCATTTGGAAGTGTCGGTGGTGTTGGTGTCGGTGGAGCATTGTTCGGTCGCTCATCACGTCGTGGACGGACAACAGGTTGTTGTACCCGAGTCTTGGGATAGGAATAGGGGACAACACGAAGCGGTCGACCTGGAACTTTGATCCTCAGCTGATGTAACTCACTATTCGTAGTTTCCAACAAGGTGTCCATAACAGATAGCGTCCTTCGGCTCATGAATGGGACAGGCGGGTCAAAAGAAAGGTTCTCCCATCGCCACGGCTGCGGGGCTTTCATTCCTTGAACTTTACGATACGGCACTGACTCCCGATTCAACGACAAGGTCGGAATCAACACATTGGCATCTGTTTCCTCTTCTGAAAGCTCCTCTTGTGTCTTTGACCATCTCGACGTGCCTGAGATGGTGTCTGGTCTGTCGAATGCAGTGGACATGACTATAAAGATGCGTCAGTCGCCATAGAAGGGACATTTCTAATAAACCACGCACCAGGGGACGACTGGCTAAGGCTTTTGCGAGCGAAGCCCTCTCCATCTGCACGTCCAAGGCCTTCCATGATATCGTCACTCGACATCCCTGCGTGTTCAGGATTACTATGCATGATCGCCATCTTGAATCTGGTCATGGTATCGTCAAGAACGGAAATAGGTGCCTCCTTATAGGGTGCATGAGTTGAGTCGAATGTCCTCGGGGAACGAGCAGAGCCTAGTCCTGCCGAGGGCGGCTGTCCCTGGTCGAGGGAGCCTCGAGGCCCAAGCGACAACGGCGCAGGAGGTTGAGACCTTGGTGGCTTTCCAAAACGTGAACCCCTCGTCTCTTCCACGGGCGAACGAGGTGGACGACCTTGATCCGAGTTCCTAGAAGGACGAGACTCTGTCTGCGGTTTCAAGTTGACTAAAGGAACGGCGGGCGATGTTTCTGGTCCATTAACGGGTATAGTGCTCACAGAAAGTGAACCGTTGTATCCCTCCGCCAATTGTCGTAGATCCGAGAAATCCAGAACTTCCACCACCTCGTCCTTCGTCTTCATCTGCAAGGCAATAATTTCTGCAATCTTACCGGCATTTGCCGGCTTGCCTTGAAGATCTTGAAGGACGGCTTTGGGACCGTGATGGTCTTCCACATTCCTCGGATTTTGAAGAATCGTAGGCGAGTGTTTTGGGTCAAAATAGCCGCCGTTAACGCTCTTCGTCTGTTCCGTTGGAGCAGAATCTCCTGTCGGCAATTGGACAAGAGGTGCACTTCTACGCCACGACACCGCTGTATCTGCCGCCGTCGGAGCTCGGCTGAGCGGACGAGGCCCTGGTCGCTCCTTCACTTGGTGGGCGTGCTTCTGCTTCTCGGCCTGGTCAGCCTGGTCACGCTCTTGACGTTCCACTTCTTCCTTCTCTTTCCGCCTCCTATCCTCTTCCTCCTCCTGTTCCTTCCTTTTCCGTTCCTCCTCCTCTTTAATCTTCCTCTCCTTCTCCGCCTTTTCCGCTTGTAATTTCGCCTCTAGATCTAACAACTTTAGCCTGGCTCGCTCTTTCTGTCTCTCCCGTTCTTGCTCTTCCTCCTCCCGCCGTTTTCGCGCCCGTTCTGCAGACAGTGCCATTGCTGCTTTGAGGGTTCCTTCATCCTCCAGGATAGCTGGGACTACGCCAGTTGGAGCTTGTGAGGCTACAGAGTCAGGTAGAGCATTCACTCTTTCTGCCGGCTCCGTCCCTTTGTCAGAATCAATAATAGAAGCGGGTCGCGCGTGTTGGAACTGATTTCTCGGCGATCTAGCACTCGTAGGCGAGTCCCGCCACGAGCCCCTAGGAGCAACAGAGCTGGCCGACGGCGAAGTGATCAGCGGTGGAGCATGGGGACCTTTGGGTGCAGCGAGATGAGGCGGTAGCTGTCGTCCACCAGAGCCACGGTCAGATGACTCTCTAGAGAGTGCCCTAGTAGACCGAGCAGGACCAGAACCGACGATGGCAGAAGATGCTTGAGAGTCCCTTCTGTTCATTGGACCAATCCGACGCCCAGGGAACCGACCAGAGCCATCTGGAGACCGATCACGTAAATGTGGACCTAATGCACCTGAACCGTGCGCATCTTTCTCCCGTTCCGAGGTACTCAGTCGACGTCCTCTGTCCTCCCTGTCTCGTTCCAAATGACCATTTGGCGGGCCTCTCTGATACGCAGGGCCCCACGCGGGGGGAGAATCTCTAAAATTTCGAGAATCTGACCCTCTACGCGGAGGTTCTCCACGACCAGCGTTGGGACCTGAATGAGCAGACAACAGTGCAGGACCTGCTTGTGACTGTCTTGATGGCGGAGCTTCCATTCGATTATGCCTCTCGTTGAATAGAAGGCGCTCTGGAGCCGGACCAGCGCTGGACTTGGAGGGAGAATGAGGTACCTGGGACGACGCAGGCCAGCTCCTATCGAAGTCATTCCCCAGCCTATCTTCTGTAACTGGTATCTCTGGAGGAGGCTCTGTTTCTGTTTCTGCAGGAGGAGGTGCGACAGTGTATTGCTTTCCATCACCGAATTCGATCGTGCCGGATAAGAAGTCTTCTTCCTCCGTCATCTAACAAGGGAGAAACATGTGAGAATAATGGGCTTTGCCGTGAATAAGATTTACCTCGTCCCAATGTTGTGCATTTGGGTCTAGATGCACGCCCCTGAACGCATCCAACGAGCGTCGTTGAGCAGCCGAATTCGCAGCAGCCTTGTCGGCCCTGTCTATACCGTATATACGAAACAAGTCGACGATAAGCGACGAAATCTCGGATGAAGACGAATAGAGACCAACCCTTCAGTTCCGCAGCGGTCGGAAACTCGTTTTGCACGTTAGGATTCGCCCTGACTGTCGACGCCACGGATCCCCACACGGGACCACCGGATGCCGAGGACGATGGTTTGGGTTTAGCAGATCCAGATAACTTCACCGACTGTAGCCCAGACTTTGCGTTAGCAGCCGGATCGGCAGCATTGGGTGTTGTAGCCGCAGAAGTCGGCTTTGGAGTCCCGCTGGGCGACTCCTTTGACCATTTCGCAGGTGTACTTGACGCATTTTGGGTGAGTTTTGTCGTCACGAAGCGTGACGTACCCAGACTCGCGTTTGTTGGCTTACTCCCTATGTGATGCAACGAAAATCGTCAAAATCGTCAAATGGAAAAAAGAAAGGAGAGATGAACGTAAGCAATCTATCTTGAAGACCAACGCGAGAGAAATGGGAGGGATCTGACCTGGAGAAGAGGTTGCTTTGGCTGGCGCGGGGTTGGTCGTCGACGCGCCTGACGATGCTGGAGTGGCAGTGGTAGACGATTGCGCGGCCAAACTCGTCTTTTGTAAAAACTTTTTATTGATGTTTGCAGAACTAAACCTCTTGACTTGCGTAGGAGGTGTGGCGCTCGCGGCTATCGCACTACCATTACCACCACCAGCACTTGTGGTTGTCGTCCCCGTCGTCGCTGGAGGAGTCTGAACTGAGTTCGCGTCGGATACGTCCTCTTGAGCACTGTTTACGTTTGTAGTTGTGTCGATTATAGGTTGTTGTACGTCTCCTGAACCTGCGTCCTTGGTCTCGTGGATCTCGATGGATACAGTGTGCGTAGAGGGGTCGGAAGCTGGCTCGATCTCGCTCATCAGGTGAGCCCAGAGCTTGCTCAGTGGCTTGAGCGTCGAGAGTGGTTAGTCCAAGTCTGGTTGTTTCTTTTTTCACTGGAAGGTCTAACACTCCAGTAAAAGCCAGGTCCAAGGGGCGACTAGGGGGCAACTCGACTCGACAGCCAGGGACCACTCGCTAGAGGTTTGAATGTCCCCTAACTTTCTCCGTTTTGTTTGTCTTTTCCGTGGGTTTTTTCTTGTTTCTTCCGACCACCACCCGCCTCGAGCTCTAGATTTCTTACGACGGTGGTGACATCCAGCTAATTCAAGGCGACTGACATTGAATCGAACCGAACCGAAAGCCAAAAACCAAACGAGATCATCGACGACGACGATGAGCTACGAAATCGTCCTGACGGGCTCGTTGCCCTCTGCAGACGAGCAACTGCTCAAGGACGTTCAGAACAGACTGAGCTTGCACACCGATTCGAGCGTACTCCTCCATCGGATCGACTACGAGTTTGAGCTCGAAACGATCCCACAGCCCACGGGGGTCTCCATCGTTCGTGCCTCTGGACCCAATGAACGGGCCATTTTGCGCGCAAAGCGCGATCTGACAGTCACAGAAGGTGGCCAGCCTGGATCCGAATGGTTTGTCTTTGCCTCCCCACTGCCCGTATTCTAGAAGGGGAAAAAATGTGACTGATAGCATGTCCTTAGGACACTTCATACGTTTATTAAACCTATCAGAATGTATACGCGCGCAATCGTTCGATCTTGCACGTCAATCCCACTGTTGAGTGGCGACGCCATCACCTTTGCATCTGCCCTCGGATACAGGCGAGTATACTCCTCCACCCGCAGTTTCATTCTTACAGAACCTCACTTCTTTTATATAAAAGACTCGTGAGTATGACCACGCGCAAGGGCTATCTCTTCACAAAGGGGGTGACTTCCATCTCCCTCTACCAAATCGTCGCCTCGCATGGGAGAAGTTATCCGTCGAATTCAGACATATGGCAGATTGAAGTTATGCACTCTATCACCATCTCCTCCCCTTCAAAGACCAAACAGGTCCCCGACGATTTCTATCTCCAACACGGCGTGGATCATGTTCTCTCTGTCGCCGTTCTAATGAAAGGCTTAGTCGACCTACGACCACCAGAATAACATTTGGAGAGTTTACAAAGATAAAGGGAATCCCTTGGGTACAATGAGAATTTGCAAATTCCTAGGTAAGACTCCGACCTACCAATCCAGTATGCGGTCTGCTGTGCACTCTAATGGCTCATAAGACGCAGTGACTATTGACCCAAACCCCAATATTCATTCCATAGAGATGCTGTGGCCAGCTAATATTCAGCCAGTTGGTGGCGCAGCATCCTCGTAATTAGATATCCGCGGTACAACCTTGGAAAAGGGGCTCGAAAATGAAACTTCGATTCGAACATTGGCTAAATGACACACGAGATGAACGGTTAAAACGAATAAGCACAAATAGCTCCACAGAGAACGGGCAATATTGATACAGGTCGGGGGGGATTGGCAAAAACACAAACACAAACACAAACAAAATAAAACAACAAAGCAAAAAGAACAAGGGGTGGGGAGAAAATTAAAAAAAAAAAACCGAAAACTGTGGCCTGTCAGATCCAACCGATTCCGACTCAGGGAGCGAGAGAGAGAGAAACGGGGGTATACCTCCCACCGCCAAAAACAACCTCCGACAATTCTATGATTGATTAACTGATTAAAGTCCGATTGATTTGGTTGATTGATTGCGTGCGTGCGTGCGAGTTGTGCGTGATCCATAAAGTTAACGTACGTGGGTGGGGTCGGTGACAATTGAGGAAGCAGGGGCGGTAAGTCTCCCTTGTGTCGTTCCTTTAGTATGCGTAATTTTTCTTTTGGTTGGATTTTTTTTTGGTTTCCTTTGCGACTCGTCTCAAACCCTCCTCCTTTCCCCATTCCATGCCTGCGGCTGCTCCTACTCTCCATCTCCATCAACCGTCATCCTCCTCAACGCCCCAATCACATCTCGTACCGTATCCCTCTCGCCCTTAAACACATCCCCATTTCCTCTCTCCACAGTCGTCGGACTCAGACTCGAAACGACCATTGCACTCGTCGTAGCCGTCGATGCCGGCCGATGATGGTGATGATGCGACAAAGACGTAGCAGGGGAAGAGGAGAGCGTAATCGTCGCAACTGATCCCGATCCAGAACCGTGCTCCCGGCTGCTCATCATCATCGTCTTCTTCAACGACGAAGACAACGGGGACAATGGTAACGGATAGAGATGATTGGGAGCAGAAGCAGACAGTTGAGAAAATCCACTTCCACTGCTGTTACGGTGGTGGTAGGGAGGAGGATGAGGGAAAAGAGGAATAGGCGAGAGCGCAAGTGGGGAAATGTACCCCTCGATCAACGACGTTGGGCTCTCTTCTGCAACATCATTCAACGCCTTTTTCAACACCGTGGGCATAAACAGCGCAGTTGCACCACCACCACCAGTAGCGCCAGCAGCAGCAGTAGTAGTATCGGTGCCACTGGTATCCGCACTAGCACGGATCGCTCCTGCCAGCGCCGTCGGCTCTGCAAACGAACTCATGCGCGAGCTCCCCACGGATGTGGGGTTCGAACTGGTCGTGGACGATAGTGCAGAGGTAGACGCAGAGGGGGTGGAGTCTGAGGCTGAAGCAGACGCAGACTCGCCGGGGCTGAGCTCTGCAGTAGTACCAACACTACCACCACTGCCAGCACTACCACCTACAGCAGAGACATTATGTCCATCGACATGATTGCCCATTGCTTGTGTTCCCGTCGTCCCCGTCTTCATTGTCGCGCTCTTCAAGGACCCTAATCCCAATCCAGATTCCGAGCCAGATGCAGACTTCGAACGCACCGAACGCGTCCTACTCTTGCCATCACCACCACCACCACCATCAGCACTCCCACTCTGCTCATGCTGACTATGCCTCCTCCGAACACTCCTTTCACCTTCCTTCTCCTTATCACGATGATCCACCAGACTCGTCATCCCCAAATGCGCCGAGAACCCCAACGCACGCGCCGGATGAACGGGGACAGAGGGATGGCTACCTCCTCCTTGTAGCCCTACGCCCACGCCTACGCCCATGCCGCCTCCTCCATTCTTCCCAACATTCCCAATAAGGGCAACGGGTCCAACAATGTTTGAACTCGCGCTCGCGCTCCCCCCGCCGCTCTTGTGCGACGCGGACGCAGAGGAGGAGTGGGAGACCGAGATGGGGACGCTGGACGCAGAGGCGGACGCGAGCGAAGAGGCTGCAGCACCAGCGACACTAGAGGACGAATATGGATACGAATGGGAGTGTGAGGACGAATGGGAAGGGGAAGGGGGACGAGCCTGACGGTGATGGTGTCCATATGCGGCCTCATATCCGCTGCTGCCACCACTCGCATGCGCATGCGCATGTGTCCTCCTTGGGGATATCAAACCACCGTCTCTATTATGATTCGGGATGGGGATGGGGGGCGTCGAGGCAGCGGCCGACGTCTGCGAAGAACGGTGACGGTGGCCCGCAGCTGGCGGTCGTCGGTAATCTACTCCTACCATTTCTTTGTCATCCCCGCCATCATCGTCGTGGTCATGAACTGCTTGCTGCTGATCGATCGATTCGATATGATCCGACGCCGGTTCGCCAAACGAGGACCAAGAAGCCGAGGTTCTGGTCCTGGTTCTGGTCTCCCTCTGCCCAGTCTCGATCCCGTATAGCCCATCATCCTCATCCTTTCTCCTCCTTTCCTCCTTTCTACGTTCGTCGTTCTGGTGAGTAGACAGGTGAGTGTTATTCTCGTCGCCGTTGGGTTGGGAAGGACGTACGGATTGGTCATGATCATGACGCCTGTGATCGTGATTGGTCCTGGGGTTGGTCATGGTGGTGTGGCGTCGAAGATGGTCCGAAAGAGCGGCGTAGTGAGATGAGGCAACACCGGAGTCGGAGGAGAGCGCTCGGGTGGACAACGACGCGACGACGACTGAATCAGAATCTCCTTCTTCTTCTGCTGCTGCTGGTCCTGGTCCTGGTGTAACAACGAATGGAAGTGTTCCATCGGCCTCTATCCTCTTCTGCTTCTCCCTCTGAGTCTGTTGCTGCTGCTGCTGCTGCCGCTGCTGCTTCTTCTCATTCGATCTCGATTTCGATTTCCGTCGTTCCACCTCCTCATCATCATTTTCTTCGTCATCCATCCCCTTTTTCGCGATTCCCGCCATTTTTGTCTGGTCTCGATCACCCTTTCCAGCAACGCCAATACCAATCCCATTGACCCTCGTTCCATCCTCTTCTACTCTCTTCCCTTCCTTTTCCCATTCAAATCCCTCTACGCGCCCAACCGCTACCCTTATCCCTCGCCGCTCGGATTCTGGAATCGACGACCGTTCAATCCGCCTCTCGATCGTCGTCGTCCGTCGTCGGCTGACCATCATCAACGGACCTTCCTGATCCCTCGGAGTTTTTTTTGTAAAGGAAGAAGAAGAAGGAGGATAGCGTTCGTCTCGACCCATGGACCGTGTCCTATTCAGCATCGCTCGATCCGGTAGCTGCTGAGCACCAGCACCAGCACCGACGCTGATGCTGGCACCGGTGCCGATACTAACGTCGTTTGCAGTGGTTTGATAGGACGGAGGAGCGGCAGCAGCAGCAGCAGCAGCGGGAGGGTGCGGTAGGGATGTTCTAGCGCTGGCGTTGGCATTGGCATTGACATGCTGCTGCGGGGGCTGTTGCTGGTGCTGCTGATGTCGATGGTGAGTAGAAGAAGAAGACGTAGCGTGCGGTTGTGCGTGGTGATGCTGGTGCTGGTGTTGGTGTTGTTGTTGGTGTCGGTGGGCGATCCAATCGGCCTTTCGTCTCTTTCTATCTTTTTCTTTCCACTCCGACTCGAGTTTTGCCACGTTCCATTGATGGAGCGTATAGGTAGCGACTTCTTGGTTGTATTTCCGAACGGCGAGGATGGTCTCGAGCGAGAGTGGGTAGGGGGGAGAGGCGCTTGTGGAGGCGGCGCCGTTCATCTCTTTCTTATTTTTTTTCTTACTCGCTTTGCTTTCAAGGTATGTTTTGCTATGCGGAGAGAGAGGGGGAGAGGGGGATAAGTGAGAGGGGGGCGGGGGGCGGTAAGTTGATAATGAGAGGGTTTGACTTGCTGGGTGAGGGAGGAGATAGGTGAGGTAGATATCTCGATGCTATTGAGTGTATGTATGTATAATTGATAATGATGGATGATGGATGGATGGGCCTGGCCCTAGGTCCGTTGCCTGTGTTTGGGCAGTGGGATCGACGGCAAAATAGGGGAATGGGCAAATGCAATCCGCGTGCACGATTGCGATCCTTGGGGAAGGGAGCGAGGCGCAAACCAGACCACAATGTCAGATGGGAAATGCGCGTGAATGGTGCCGCGGTTAGGGTTCTCAATCGTTCGTTATCTGTACTCAAAACAGAACAGTGAGTGATGAAAGCTTGATGAATATAGCCCCTACAAGCAAAAGAGAGAGAGAGAAGATGGTATTGTGAACTGACCGGTTCGTCCAAGGCTCCTTGATATCTCCGGCCGTCGAAGTGTGATCGCTGGCGGGGGGGGGGGCGTGGGTGTTGCGTAATAGGGCGTCGTTGCGTGCGGCGTCTATGGCCCTCTCTCACACGGCGTTCTATCCAAGGATTCGCTCTCCACTTTTTTGCTGCTGTATAGAAATCGACTCTGGGTGGGTTCAACGAAGATAGCCAGGGTTGAAAAAAAAAAGAGGACACGACGGGAGAGAGAGCTAGGGAGGTAGTGGAGGGAGGGAGCAAGAAGGAGAGAAAAGCAAAGGGGGTTAATCAAACGGGAAAGAGAGCCCGTCTCTCAGTCGGGTCCTTGCTTCATAAACCAAACGGCGGACATTGAGTGAAGTGAGTGGGTATTCGGTTGTCTAGCCCCAATCACACTGGCCTCAAAATAAAATATAAAAAAATAACAAATAACAAATAACACGGTAAGTAGGATTGTTCTTCGGACTCGGCTGAACAGCTCTTCGTTGGCGACTGGCGATTGGGGCTCGGAAGCAAGCAAAAGACTGATGAGAGGTCCCTCACGCGGCCTCGCCACCGCCTAACTGCTTCATATTCGGGATTCCCGGGTCGACACGAAAAACGCCCATACGGAGCAGTCGCTGCATTTCGTCATCGTCATCCTCCTATGCTCCAGCGCTTCGGGACTAATTAGCAGCTCAGTTCTAGTTTTTATTGCTTGCCTTGCATTCTCTGCTGCTGCACTGCAGCACTGCACGCACGATCTTCCTGGCTGTTATCATTGGGAACACTACTAGGAGCGCTTAGATACAATAGAACTATCACGGCAATCTACACCAATGGGCATCCTTTTCACTTACTACCACCAGCAATTCCTCAAATCCCAGCTGCTCGTACTCGGGAATACTGCTTTTCTATCCATCATGGAGCATCAGTAGTCAGTCGTCGTAGTCTGCCGCTCTCCCCCCTCTTCCTTCCGAACCGGCTCCACTCCACCGTGCAGTCCATCATGTCAAAAAGGAAGTACCAGGAGCACAGGGTCGCACAGGCCAAGCAAGTTCCAATCGGACAATGCAAGCAAAAACGAAAAGTGGGGCTTTCCGACGAAGGAATTCCCATTGGTGGAAGAAACTAGGTCTGGACTTGGGAGGTAAAAAAGTCGAAAACGCTCACTGCTACGTACGTACGTTCGATTCCGCTCGTAATATGAAAAAAACTAGACAGCTACGATTCGATCGATCATGTTTGAATTGCGGCGGATCGTGTCCAGTAGCATAGGACGTGGTACATCCCCCCCTCAGTCCCCAGCCAGTCATTTCCTCCTACGAATTAACTGATCCAGTACTCCCACTTTGATATGCACCATGGCATAGTGTACACGACACTCTCTTCCTTTCGTAGTGGTTCATGATTTGCCTCCCTTTGCGTGATTCTCATCGATCCTCTCCCTCGTTGATTTCACGCAGCACACCGCACCTCGGCTCATTTCGGCACTTGCATTCATACAACATCCACCATCCATCCACCCATTTGTAATAGCCTAACCGAACTCCACGTCTCCTCTTCTCTCTCTCATATCGTTCATACGGATTAAAGTAATCGCACTCCATTCATTCCACAAACGAAACAACAAAATCGCATCCCTTCGTTCTCATGCTATCCCTGATATTCTTCACATTCAAACCAACCAATATATATATATAAGCGACCAGCGATTGTAGCAAGAAACCAAACGAGAAATCAGAGGATGCAAAAGGTCGAAAAAGGAGGGCAATCGTGTGTAGCGTGTACTATGACAGAAGGAATGACGACATCCATGTCTTCCGCGGTAGCTCGGTAGAGGCAGGCAACCGGGGCAGGACAGGACGGGCGCATAGCCAGAAACGGTACGTACTCTCGACCGAGGGTGCCCCGTAAGTGAGTGCGACCTCCGTTTCAGCCAGTGTAAAGGCGAGTCAAGTCTAAAACCAAGAGGTCCGATCGGGTCGGGTCGAGTTTTCAACATAATCGGTAACATTAATGTGCGACAATCGTAATGAGCAAAGGAGGGAAAGAAAGTAAAATTTTATTGTTTTTTTTTTTTTTTTTTTTTTTTTTCCCTTAATGAAGAATACCCTCCCCAGACGTGTTTTTTTGTGAGTTTGTTTGGGTCGCATCGTGTTCGCATTCATTGCTATCGTACAGCCGAAACAAATGGTAGGAGAGTATGGAGATAAAGGGTTGCGAGAAGATGGGGAGAGGAGGGAGAGGAGAGGCGAGAGAGGGATAGGAAGATTAGGGAAGGAGAGGAGGACATCATGTACGAATGAACTGCCACCCACCCACTCACCCACTCACCCCCTCGCTAACCCTGTCGTCGATCAGAAAATAGAGGGAATGAACCGAGAAAAGGAGAAAAGAAGAAAAGTGAAAAGGGAGGGGAGGGGACGTGTACCCCAATCCCATTTCCATTCCGTGTCCTCGAGGCCAACCAAACAAGTGAAAGGTGATAAGAGGGGTGGGGAAAGGGGGCACCGCCGGCTACGGTCCATGCGCGATCCGTGCATTACTCCCCCTACGCATCGTACATCCACCCTGTCGAGTTGTTTTATCATTCCCTTGCCTCAACCCCCCTTTCCCCCCTCGAATTTGCTTTTGTTTTTGTTTTTGTTTTTAGATGGCCTTCTTCTGGAAGGAGACGATCTACAAAGCACGCGCGTGAATAAACTCTGTTCTACAGTAAAGATGTGACATGCATGACATACCGGGAGCGTGAAGAAGGAATTGTCGTTGCTGAGCATCTGCGCCATTGCGCAGTACCACGCCGTAAACGCAGCCAACAGACCTGTCCATACCAAAAATCGATTAATTAGCGAAAATCAAAGCGAAAGAATCTTCACGACGAGGAGAAGACACCCAATACGCACCAAAGACACCGCCGGCCTTGATCAACGCCGTCTTCTCCAAATGCTCTCCAAGGGCCAACATCAAAAATGCCATATCCAACGTCGTGAACAAGACGATGAACGCAATCGAATGTCTCAACACCGCGACGAGCATCAAAAACGTAAAGATGAACCAGCCAAAGAGGAAGAAGGACACGGCGAGCCGAAACTCTTCGGCACCCTCGGGCGTCGATGCGTTGTAGGGGGCGGCAGAGTTGAAACCCGGGACGAGGATGGCAGCGTACGAGAGCCAGAAGCCGCCGTAGCTGCTGAGGGCGGTCGCGCCAAAGGTGTTGCCCACGAAGAATTCACCGATCCCGGCTAGGAGTTGACTAGAAAACAAGGAGAAGAGAGAAAGTCAGTGTGAGGGGACGTCCGGGTTACACTATGTGATGTAGTTGTGATGTAAGGGTGGGATCGACAAAATCGACGTACACTAGACCTATTGGATATTTTTGGCATCGTCAGTTCACCAATGTATCAGAAGACTGTGAGATCACGAAAAACTTACCTCCGTAGAAGAACGCGAGACCGATGACAATGTTTGGCTGGATTCATGGGTCAGCTCAGTCCGGGATGAGGAAGAGGTCGAAAGACGATGGGCAGGAGGCAAGTGGTGATATATGGTACGGGATCACGCGTGCCGAGAGATGCCGGTGCCGAAGGAGCCAAAATGCCGGGAGCAGGGAAGAGGTGAGAGTGGCGAAGGCGAGAAGTCGCGGAGAAACCACATTTTACAAAAATAGCGTCGCACTTCGAGGAGAGAGAAAGAGAAAGAGGGGAGAAGTCTTTTAGGGAATGGGACGTACAGTATCGACTTTGCGAGTTTGGAGATTGATCTGGGCATTTCATCCAGTAGTTAGTCATTGTCGTCGTCATCACCAGAGCAGGTCGTATGGGGCGAGTGGGGCATGAGCAGCACAATATATGTGAGCCATAGAGCCAACGAAGAGGAAAAAAGTGGGGCAGCGATCATGTGGAGGGTGGCGGGTAATCGGTTCTGCACTATACTCACCAACGAGAGCACAAACGTGGTGAGGGCAAACGCAGACAGTCCCAACGGTCCTGGATTCGCCAATGGACGCCATGGAGGAGTAGGAGCACTACGAGTCGCTGCAGAGGTCGACGGCGCTCCATTGTCATAGTCGTGATGGAGGCGAGTCCCCTTTTCGGCGTCACTGGTCACGGTCGACATGATGATGGTGGGGAAAGCAGTAGAGATGAGAGTGAGTAAGCAAAGTAAGTAAAGAAGAGGGAGAGAATCCGTTGGATGCCGTTCGACGCGGTTCGTACTTCGTTGGGATCCTTTTTATAGCCCAACCGTCTGCCCTTCGTCACGCAGTGGGGATTGATGAGAACTGCTTTGTATTATTCACCTGAATGAGGTGAAAGACGAAGACAGTGGCTTGTGATTTCTCCACATTCAGCGCAGACGACAATTAAGTCAGGAGGTCTGTCTCCCCGTCCTATTCAAGCCACACGCCATCCCAATCCCAAACAAGTAAAAATACACACAGTATCCAATCCCAATCACTCCCTGAATCGCCTCATCTGTCCCTTCTATTTCGTAGAACCTGTATTCCTTCACTCGGTTCACTCATTACAATAATAGCAGCGTATTCCCAGTAACAGTAGCAGTAGCAATAGTTGTAAGCGTTTCGTTACACGTTTTATTCGTAAAGGAAAGGAACTCCTCTCCCCTTCTGCTTGGCAGCAAGCAAAGGACGCCAAAACAAAACAGCCGGGTCGGCCCAGAGCCCTGTCCAGACCTCTCCCCGCCACCTCCCTCAACGGAACAGAACGGAGCCCCATATAATTTCTTATAACTCTGGACCGAACCCCGCGCAACAAATAATAAAAAACCGCCATTGGCAATCGCCTCACCGTTCGGCGATCACCACTCTAACAAATCAGCTACGATCAAATATCCTTCATAATCAATTCCAGTCAGCAAAAGTCGATATCACATGTCGAAAAGGTAAACCGTAGGGATAGCTCACCCCGGTGGTCTAGTCTAGTTCCATGTAGTTGATTCACCGCCTAGTACAAACGTCAAAAAAATGACGAAGATAGATAAAAACCATAAAACAGGGATCGATCAGTTACCCCTCCCCTCCCCAAAAAACCCCCCTCCCAAAGGGCTCGTGATTTTCCAAGCCGCTCAAAAAGGGAATAATTAAAACGTACCCCCAGTTGGTCCAGCCACCGATCCATCTCCAGTATTATTACTATCACCACCACCAATTGCATCAGTGGTAGTGGTAATAGTTCCTCCTGCAGTCGTAATAATCACACCCGCAACACTCGTCTCCCGTTTCTGGCCTACTTCCCCCTCCTCCTCTTCATCTTCCTCTTCTTCGACACCCTCCATCTCCTGATCCTCACCACCTCCATCTCCAAACCCTCGTTCTTTCGGACTCCCTCCACCACTGCCATTCGGTTGAACCCCATCAACGCCATCGCCGTCAACAGCAGCACCGGCAGAGTTTGCATTCGTCGCCGTCGGATTGGTGCTGTTGTTGTTGGCGGCCGCTTTGTGCGATCGCTCATTCTTCCTCCCTCCTAATCCCTCATCCTCCGAATCCGAATACTCGTCGTCCCGCTGCCTCCGTTTGTCCCAAAGACCTGTTGACCGATTCATCATCAATGCACCAATTTAAACAAAAGAAAAAAAGAAAAAATTGAAGGGAAATGAAGGGAAATGTAGTAAATAGAAGACGAGTGCAACAAGATAAAGGCTTGGGCCCAATTCATGGGAAAAGAACGTGCATATGAATGCTTTTTGTTTTGGGTTATAAGACACCCGCCAAGTCAAACAAGCAGATCCAGATCCCGTCGTCGTTGGGGAAAGAGAAGAAAGAAAAGGAAGAAAAGAGGGAGATAGAGTGAGACGGAACCTGATTCCATGTGAATCGCTCCTTTTCTCCGTTCCTCTCGGGAGGCAAAAAAAAAAAAGGGGGGGGGGGAAACAAAAAAAGGGGGACTGGAGAGAAGAAGAAGGGAGGCAGAAAAAAGGAGAGGGCAGTACGCACGTTTGTTTCGATCATCTGGATCTCTTCTCTCTTCTTCCTCCTCGTCCATATCGACTTCGTCCCTCGGTAACAGCGGCGGATCTAATTATCAATAGACCATCATCATCAGCACCAAGAAGGAATACAGAGAGCGGAAATAAAAAGAGAAGAGGAATAAGAAGGAGGGAGGAGGGGGGTTGATAACGCACCCGTCATCTGAATCCCCGGAGGCCCTCCAATCTCCCTCAGATGTTCCAACACTACATTCTTGATCCGCTCCAGGTACTCTACCGAATTCTTGTCCTCCATATTGCTCGACCGTACGTCCAACTTGTAATCCGGTCCAAAATAGTCGTAGTACTCGTTGATCGGTAGGTCTATTCATAAATGGTGGCGTCAATTTTTTGTGAACAATATGGTGTACGCATGTATAAGTGTATGTGAATCGGGTGGAAATGATCGGAAGAATGATAATTGGCGATGAATTCCGATGAGGGACGATCGGTGGATTGAAGAAGGGAGCTCAAATCCGTAATGAATCGAGAACAGCATCAGGAGCAAGAGGTGCAGAAGGAGGATGGAAGTATGCCGAGAAAGAATAAGAAGGAAGGGATACTTACCGGCTCCAAGCTCATATCCAGCCGCTAACCCAGTCTCGTACGCCCATGCCCGGCTCACATTCCGCATCGTATATCCACCCCCACCGAGTAGCAACAAAGGGAGGTTAAACGACTTGACGAATCGAATGCAATTCGCGTGGCCTGTCATCATCGTCGTAGCGTCAGCTGAAGGAGGCAGGGAGGGAAAGAAGGCATTTGTACTCACCGCGCATGGAGAGATTAAGGCAACCGAGCTTGTCACCCGACAGCGAGTCGGTTCCACATTGCAAGACGATAGCACCAGGACGATACGATTCCATCACTTGGTTGATCACCTGTCCACGCCCAATAAGCCAACAGATAATATAGGTTCGTGGACCAAAACAATCGTACCGGTTCAAAGATTCGCTTGTAACTCTCGTCCGTGATTCCCTCTCGAAGAGGAAAATTGCAAGCGTAGCGTTTACCCTTTCCGCTTCCCATATCCTACACAATAATAATCACGGGAATGTAAATCTCAATTGAAAGATATGTTTAAAGAGGAAATAAAAGTCACGAAACGTACTCTCAAGTCCCCAGTCCCTGGGAAAAACTCGCCATACTTGTGGAAACTGACGGTGAGGACCCGATCCGTCGTGTAAAATGCTTCTTCGACGCCATCGCCATGATGGACATCAATATCAATGTAGAGCACTCGTTGGTGATACCGTAACAGCTCCAAGATGCCGAGCACGATGTCTACAGACCAACGAGATATTAGATCACTCTTCGAGAACAGTTATTTGAGTATCCAGAAAGACCAACCGTTTACATAGCAGAATCCGCTCGCTTCTCCCTTTTTAGCATGGTGTAACCCTCCGGCCCAGTTGATAGCAATGTCGCACTTGTCTCGACTCAGTCGCGCAGCGCCCTCTAGACAAATGCAATGAGAGTTATAAGTTTGTTGAAATTCTCACGCAGCCTTGCACCGAGAAGAACACACCCATCGATCCGCCAGCGGAAATGGCACAATAGTCGAACAACCCATCGAAAATCGGACAATCGTCACCAACAGTATCTAAATTGAAAAAATTGGCATTAGTAAGTTGGGAAGAGGGACTCGGTTATACGAAGAGAGGCTATAAATGGTGTACGTACACTTTGCCTGCTCCTTTTGATACTGGTTCATGTTGTTCGGTGTAACCTTTGACAGGAATTCAATGTATTCATCCGAGTGGAATTGGGTCATCTCCCGTTTCGTCGCCGGTTTCGCGCGCTAGACCAGATGGTTAGTTAGTGTTGGTGCCGCGTTTTGGAGCCGTTATTGAGGGCATATGTGTGTAGACGTACGTAGATTTCCATCTTTTTATACAACCCATAGTTCATCACGAGAGAGTGTGTCATGCGTACGCGTGTCGGTTTCATTCTATAAACGACCAACAACAAGAAGACCAACAACCGGGGATATTAGATGATTGCTTCTAGTTTGGGCAAAAGAACGTTACGGATGTCCTGGTCCATAATGAAACCCTCCAATGTCCGAATCGAAAAAGTAACACTGAGGAACGGGAGGAGTGAGTCCACGGTTAGGCTGGCACGCGTCCAACGCGAGATAAGGAGGGAGTTGGGGCTACATACTACGCGTTTCTTTGGGTCTCCTGCGATGGGTTCCATGGTCGCCATTTTTTTTGCTGGTCTCGAGAGGTTTGAATCGGCTGGGCGAATGTGGTTCAAGTTCAGGCTAAGGCGGCTTCCTTTCCTTTTTCCGTGTTGCCACTTGCACCTCCTACAAAAAAATCCCCTTCAATATTCCCGGCCAGAGTAAGGGGAAGCAAGTGTGACTAGCAGGATGGCTTCCAGAGCTCCTCGTGCAGTATGGGTATTATCACGCCCCATCACAAATGCGTCCCGCTACCGGTGTAACAATGCAATCGTCGCCGTGGGAGGGACAGGAGAGACGATAACGGGACGAGGACATGCTACACATGTCTATGCAGATGATCGACCTACGTCGATGGAAGAAAGAACAAGGGAGCATACAAAGGAGAACGTGTCCGTACGTAGTCCAAGACGATATTGGTCCAAAGCGGAGATCAAGGCCATCTACGACTCGCCTCTGCTCGACCTCGTCTTTCGCGCCGCTCAAGCACATAGGGTCACCCACGATCCATCAAAAGTACAACTTTGTACATTGATGAATATCAAGAGTTAGTCCGCCTTCCCTCCCCTACAGAAAAATATTTGCCCCAAGGCTAATTACGCCCCTCTCCATTTGCTGTTCGGCCTTTTCCCCACTCGCTTATTCGTGCATGGCCGTTTGACAACTACAAGCTGGTGGATGTTCTGAAGATTGTGAGATTACCTTTGTTATTGTCTCTTCTCTCTCGTTAATTGAGACATAGGCTCTTATTGCTCTCAATCGGCTCGATACGAGACAAGCACGAAAGCCTCGCGATTACTCAGTGTAGAGCCCGTATTGGAAGCTGCACGAAAAGCGAAAGAAAAGTATGTACACATGCTATACATGCATATGTGTTCATTCATTGACACGGTCGATAAACTGATTGAAAAAATTGCTTGTTGGGGCCATTCAGCGGATCGACCCGATTTTGTATGGGAGCGGCATGGAGAACGGCAACCGGACGACCGAGGTCGTTTAACAATATCTTGACGATGGTGCGCGAGATTCGCGGAATGGGCATGGAAGTTTGCACGACTTTGGGGATGCTCACCCCCGAGGAGGCCAAGCAATTGAAGGAAGCTGGCCTGACAGCGTATAACCATAATCTCGACACGAGTCGAGAGTATTATCCAGAGGTATGTATGAGGACGCTTAGGACCAAGATGGTTGAAGTCATATTTGATTGTCTCAGGTCATCACCACAAGGTCGTATGATGATCGATTAAATACTATCGAGGCTGTCAGATCTGCTGGGATTAGTGTGTGTAGTGGCGGAATCTTGGGACTAGGAGAGTCGGACAACGACAGGGTCGGCTTGATTTGGGAAGTCTCAAAGTGAGTCTCTATTTCCCTTTTGTCAAAGCAATATCCTGATTGACATCGATTTAGCTTTGAGGAGCACCCAGAGTCGTTCCCTGTCAACGCTCTGGTCCCCATTCCCGGCACACCCATGGAGAACAATCCAGTCTGTGGATCCTCTGCTGCGTCTCTCAATTTGATTAATGACGTCTATATAGCCGGTTCCAGTTCATACCCTCTTACGAACAATTGCCACTGCCCGAATAGTGCTACCTGAGACGATCATCAGATTGTCGGCAGGTCGACAAACACTAAGCGAGACAGAACAGGTCCGTGTCTCTAATCCAGGTTGACGAGAAATAGTGACCTAATCGCTATGTAGGCAATGTGCTTCATGGCAGGAGCAAATGCCATCTTCACTGGCGACGCCATGCTCACGACACCATGTTCGCCATGGGACGAGGTGCGTATGCTTCACGAATGCGCATAACATATGACTTCTTTTCTGACGTGAAAGTCACAGGATAAGGCAATGATGGAGCGATGGGGATTGAGTGGGATGAGGAGCTTTGAACAACCTGGCGTCAAAGCGAAAGAACGCGCACGACAACACGCAGCCGAAGGAAGAAGAGTAGATGATACGGCTATCGCTTCTCCGCTTCCTTTACCCCAGGTTCAATCCGCGTTGTAGTTAGTCAGACTAAGTAGAACGTTTGTCACGTGATTTATTTCCGGCCTTCTTGCTCCCGACCACGACTATTTAGCCACCTCGTCATTTCGTTTTGACCACTTGCCGACATAACACCAGCACCGAAAAAAAAAGATAGTCTAGAGAACCATGGAAGAAGTCGACACGATTCTTGATAATGCGGAACCCCAATCGATTGCGACGTCGTTGGAAGTCGAACAATTGGATAGAAATCTGTCAGTTTGCGTTTCCTTGTAGAAGACAAAGGGGGAGGAGGGGGAGGGGTGACAATAGGCATTCTATATAATACTTTGGTTAAAAATTATAGGTTCCGTTCAAAGACGTTGTGGCTGCCCAAGCGGGCTAGAGGCGTGTTCGGAGGACAGGTGCGTTTCTTTCTAGTGTCGAATGAGAAGTGGTGCTGGTTCTCATGATGGTGGCCTTGGGCCATTCAGGTCATCTCACAAGCTGTGGTAGCCGCAAGCAATTGTGTCAATCCCGAATATGGCTTACATGTGAGTGCTCTTTGCGGTCCATCCGTTGAACCATTGGGCTGACCATTGGAACCTAGTCCCTCCATGTCAGTATGAATGCACATCTGATTCGATAGAGTACCATTCTCATACCTATGGGAAACCATCCATCCCTTAGTGCTACTTCCTTTTGAGCGCATCTCCATCTATTCCGGTCCTCTATTATGTCGAAAGGCTGAGAGAAGGCAAAACATATACGACGCGCTCGGTGAAAGCCGTCCAAAACGGCGCACTGGTATTCAGCATGACGTGCTCTTTTCAAAAGGAGGAAATCGGGCAGCCAGTACATCAACGTACGATGCCCCAGGGCATACCTTCCCCCGATGCCTGTAAACTGGCCGAAGAGGTGTTGGAAGAGCAGCTGCAGAGGGATCTATCGGAGAAGATTAAAGCGCTCATCAGAGAAAACGTGATTGAAAGACGGAAGAGTCCGATTGCCATCAAGGATACGCCGGTGTTTAAGACGGCGGATGGGATCTTGACTCAAGGGTTTTGGATGCGTGCAAAGAGCGTTCCAAAGTACGAAATTCCTTTCCAAAAGGTTAGTTTACAGAGAATCCTCCCGTCTTAATCTCTTGCTTGGAGTCATGGTTCGCTTACCCAACATTTCGATCCAGTGTATCCTCTCGTATATGTCGGATCTCCGTTTGTGAGTATGCATGCTTGATGGGTGTGTATTTGACCTTGCTCATTGTTCCTTAATAAGCCTTGGAATAGCCCCTACAACACTGGGGTTGCGGAGGAGTAAGGCGTTCCCCAATAATTTGGGCATGATGGTGAGTCCCATCATCGGTGGCTTCCCTTTGGCCTGAAGTTAATAATTCCTTTTCCAGTCGACGTTGGACCATACGGTCTGGTTCTACAAGTGAGTGCATCCTCATTGGTGGATGGTCGTCCCTTCCATCATCGTTGCGGGGCTTTCAATGACACGAGTCATAAAATTGCAGTAATGATTTCGACGTGGGGGAATGGATGCTGTATGTGGTGAGTGACCTGCCTGCTCGACGCCAGTCGCCCATCCTCGTTTCTAAATAGCATCCGTATATCATATTATAGGTTAATTGTGTTGCTGCTGGAAACGGACGAGCAGTGGTCTCTGGTCAGGTTCGTTGATGCGATTTCCTCGGGGTGGGGTTTGGACTATGGCTCTGATCACTTGTTTCATTATAGTGGTTCACCCAAGCTGGTAAACTGATCGCGGTGTGCACCCAAGAAGGAGTCGTCCGTGTCGCCGGTGCGCGTGCGAGTCAAGCTCCCAAATCGCGACTCTGACAGGGAACCTGGATATAAGTTCTTGCTCTTTGTTAATTATTTAGGATACCCTTTATGAAATATGCATAATTGATGGATTGCAATCTCGAAAAGCTATTGGCCAATGGGCTACGCGAGATCACTTGCTTGTTACTTTGCCTCCGCTCTCTCTCTTGACCCACAATTCCTCTGCGAAGGATATATACTGGAGAGATGCCGCTACAACCGTTGACAAAATTCAAATAACAGCGGAATGGAATAACAGGGTTCCGCTCAGCCGTCGAGCTTGGCCGTGCCCTGATCGATGTCCAACAAGCCGCGACACACACAGGCACCCGCAACGCATCGTCGGCAAATAGGAGACAGCACACCTCTTACAAACACCTCAATCACACATACTTCAACCTTATTCCACCCGCAGTTCTGCTCGTCCTCTTTGCGCTGTCGCTGTCTCGAGTCCCGTACAAAAGCTTTTTGGCCTCCACCCCCTCCGAGCTCTCATCTCCCCAGTTCCCCCGTCGTCGTCGTAGAGAAAGGATGTTCGTAGCCGCATTGACTGCTGCTGCGTTTGTGGCAAACATTGCGCCCGTACTGTCTGCAAGCAGTCTCATTAGCAGAGGTTTGTCCCCAAAGTCTGCCTGGGTGAAACCCGACTTTCGACACAGTCGACCGACTCGTTTGTTTTTGTGCTCACAGATACCGCTTCGGACCCATCTTCCTTCAGCTCCCAATCCTTTGATTATATTGTTGTCGGTTCGTATAGTTTAGCTACATAGGCGAAAGGACCGGTTCTGAACCTCGCGTAGGTGGTGGCACGGCTGGCTTGACCGTCGCATCAAGGTATTCCCCTCTCTTTCGCGGCTACACTCCTGAACAAGAGAGCTCATAGTCTTCTTTGATCATATGAACAGACTCGCTGCATCCGCTCGTGTCGGTATCATCGAAGCTGGTCAATATTTCCCAGACGACCCCCTCATCGACGTTCCAAGTTGCGTCTTCTTCCATTGCAGCCGAAACCCTTGCTTCTCGCTGACCCACTGGAACTTGTAGAAAACTTTGGCCAAAACAATGGCAACCCGAAGTACGACTGGAGATTCAAGTGAGTATTGGTATTCACGACTGACCAACGATCTGACGTTAATTTACTCCTTTTGTTGCTTCGTTTTTGCGCTACGATTCTTCATTTCGTTAGCACGACTCCTCAGGCTATGCTCAATGGTCGTGTCGTTCCTCACCCACGAGGGAAGGTACGCAATATGCGTCCTTACGAATCTCCCCACGGCTTCTTAATCACATGTCTTTTTCGTTGCTTAGGTCGTTGGAGGATCTACGGCGTTGAATTACCTCGTCTTCAATCGCGGCAGCAAGACCGAGTACGATTCTTGGTCCGAAATTGGCAACGACGGATGGAGCTGGGACCAACTTACTCCTTCCTTCAAAGCCGTATCCAACTATACTGCAATCACGGCGAACACGACGTTCCCCAACGCAGACGACGCATCCAGCGCAAATTCACAACAGCAAAACTACCTCGGTACCGACGGGCCCATTCATGTGAGTTGGAAACAATCAAACTGTTTCATTTTATGTTTCGCGCTGTGCTGTTTTTCTTCCACGCGAGCATGAGGCTGTTAGTTACTCCGGACTCACGCCGATGGGATTGTAGGCGTCGTACAATACGTATGCTACCGACCTTCAGCAACCATACGTTCTAGCGATGAACGCAATGGGAATTTCAACGAATTCGGCCCCTGTATGTGTTGTTCATTCTTATTGGCCCAGCTTTTGGCATAATCGTAGCACTGACCAAAGGCTTCCTCCTTCCGAATCTTTAGCAAAGCGGAAATACGACTGGAATCTACAACTCCCCCACGGCAGTCGATAGAACGACCGGAAAGCGAAGCTATGCGGCCAGCTTTTACTTGAAGAATCTGAACAATCCCAATTTTGTCCTCCTTCCTGGTGCACAAGCGACGAAGATTGAGTTTTCACCGGATAAGAGGGATGGTAACCTGGTCGCCACTGGCGTCACGTACTCCGTTAATGGGGCGAGCTACACTGTAAAAGCGAGCAAGGAGGTCATTCTCAGTGCTGGTGTTTTCCAATCCCCCCAGTGAGTGATCCACGGGGTTTCGTCCCCCTTACAAGTTTTATCTGAACCTTCGTTCCTAGCTTGCTTGAGCTCAGTGGGATCGGGAATTCGACCCTCTTAAAACAATTTGGTATCACCCCATTGGTGAGTTGACATTGAATTCGAAATCATTGATGAGGGAGTTCATCCGGAATGCGCAGGTCGATCTCCCTAGCGTCGGGGAAAACTTGCAAGATCATGCCATGTCTACACAAATGTGGCAAGTGAATCCAGGTGTCGTTACCTGGGATCAGCTTCGCATCAATCGTACATTTGCCTTGGCTGCGTCTCAACAATAGTGCGTCCGACTGGGTGATCCCACGAGCTTGAGACTAACTGCCTATGTTTTCAGTAACACGACGCATGACGGTGTTCTTGCGTCTACCATCAATGCAGTGACATTCACAAGTTTCCAAAAGACGGCAGAGAATGAGACTGTCTATCAGGAGATGATCACGGGGCTCGATCAATGGATCAACAGCACAGGCCTAACTTCTCTACAAAAGAAACAATACGAGATCCAGAAGCGGTGGATCAACGAAAGCTCCGTTCCCGGCATGGAATTCGTGATGATCCCCAGCGGTGGATTGACGAGAACGCGCCCGGAGAACGATACTAGCTATATTACTGTGGCCGCCATCTTACAGCACCCCTTCTCTCGAGGTTCAGTGGTACGTGTGTCTCAGCTGTCTCATATCGGTCTCGCTCTTTTGTTTTTTGGTTTCCTGATCGCGGCCCGTTAGCATCTGAACAGTAGTGACCCCCTGATTCTTCCTTCCGTGGATCCCAAGTACCTCACGAGTCCCTTCGGTAAGGATTTGCGTTATTTCCGTTAACCCCTTCTCGGCCCGCGCATTTCACTCCTAGCACGCCCGATTGATTGATGCCTGACCTTGTTTTATCTATCCGTAGACACCGCGGCTCTCGTACAAGGGGTACAATTCGTGAATCGGGTGCGTAAACGTTTTTGGCTCACATTTTCCCCTTGCAACGTGAAACCGAAGCTATTTCGTTTCATAATCCGGCACAGCAAGCGTTTCGAGTGATCAATCGGCTGACGCCATCCTATCCCTTCTATCATGTAGCTACTTGCAACAGAGCCGTTGGCTAGCCTGATTACGACACGAGTCGACCCTGCGACGAACTTTACGACGGCAGCACATTTTGAAGGGTGTGTGTCTGTGCATTTTGTTTCCGATCAACTTTTTCGTTTCTTTTCCCCCCTTCATCCTCACGAGGCTGTCGGTCGGTCGGTCGAGTGGTTTGGTAAGGGCTACCTGCCCATGCCGTTGCCAACCTCTTTACTCCGCCCCGCGCCGCTTGTCGCCGTCGAGGACCCCTCTCGTCCCTTCCTTGGCCATCTGGTTCGGCTCGCTCGACATATACCCCTTGGTTCTTCTTTGATGGGATGCATTTCAGAAGGCGCTGTAGGCGCAACGAAGGGGAAGGGGATTTTCAAATTGTGGCATCCGATTGTTCCTTGTGATTTCATTCTGAGCAGCTTTGGTTTTGAGAGGAGACGATCCCGGATCATCCTCTCGAAAATCTGGACACTGTCCTTCTTTTGCGCTTCCCTTTCTGGTTCTTTCTCTCAATGTGTGATCTTGTTGACTGACGATTTTCCCATCATAGATATGGTACGCCGCACTCTCTTCTGTTCTTCTTTCATCGGAAAGGACCTGCCTTGCCTTACTCTCTTTTGGCACCTCTGAATGCGATACTGACCGTGTTTTCAAATATCTTACAGTTCGTGCAAGTCTTCAGTCTATCAAGCATCCTATAGGAACATGTGTGATGGCCCCTAAAGAACTGGGAGGCGTAGTGGATTCGAGTCTGAAAGTGTGGGGGACGGCCAATGTCCGCGTCGTAGATGCGTCCATTATGCCACATCATGTCGCGGCACACACGCAAAGCACTGTATATGCGATTGGAGACAAGGTGCGATTCGGCTTTGTCGAGCTCTTCTCTCCTCCCTCCTTCCCTCTCTTCCACCTGTCCGTCCTTCACGCGCTGCCCTTGTTGGTTGTGACGATTCCCTTTGGTGACTTGGTCCTCTATCCCTCTATGGATTTGAGCTACCGGATCACTGGGATCCATGCCACTCGCCACAGTCGATGGCCTGGCCGGTATACACGGGTTTGCTGAATTCGCAATTTCCAATCATCGATTCCCCTGCCTCCATCTATCTTTCATTCTATTAACTGTAACTGACGTATCCCCTTTTCTTTACCTTTTCGCTCTTTGCATACCGCTATTGATGACAACTGTCCTTGGCGGCCGTCATATCGGGTTTTTGGCATGCGACACTACACCCGCTGGAAACGTCCATCAATGAATACACACGCTACGCTCATACATGCTGCATGCAATAATCTATGATGCATGTGTCACGACGATATGTGGCCTCCTTCCGCCTTTGCCTGCGGTCTTTCGTATCCCGTTTCTCTCCTCGATTGCCGCTTTGCGCCCCTCGACCGACCAACCAACGAACGTAAACAGGCTGCCTCGATCATTCTCTCTGGGAGCAGTACAGGCAACACGAACGGAGGAGCCGCGTCTATCGGTTTCAGCTCCCCGGTCGTCATCGTCGTCTTCCAAACCCTGTTGTGGACGGTCGCCATCGGGCTCGTGTCGGAACTTTTCTGAGGCGAGCTGTTGTATCATCGTTTCGCGTGTTCCTTAGGATTAACTGTTTGAGGTTATATGGAGATCAGGTCCTTGGTCTTTTGGCAAGCCGCAGCGGCGCGGGTGTTTTCGCCGCAATGTGCAGGGGGGAGCCCTAGTCTAGAAGACGTCCAAATTACTATCTTTGAAATCTTAATATTCTCTCTTTCTCCCCTTTCTCTTCATTCTCTGCGTGTGTGAGTAGCAGGCATCGAGCGAACCGAGTTATGTGAGTTGCGGCTGCCGTACTGAAGAAGTGATCGAGGAGCGGAACTAATAGGTTCAGATTGATAGATGGGGACCACAATTGCCTTGAAGCGTCCCTTAGTTAGCCTATTGATGCAGCAGATTCAGTTCATCACGCAGAGCCAGGGACGTGCTTTCGGTCC
>WSTO01000098.1:0-28541 GCA_019627685.1 Serendipita sp. 399 | reverse complement strand
AAATATCTCGAAGAGACGCAAAGTGAGTTTCTGGAAACGAGTCAACATTATAGAGAATAGCGTAAGGACATGCAATAAATGAAACGGTCCTTTGGTGAAAGTCCGTACATGAGACATACGATACGGGGCATAGGTGAGCATGGCGAGTGCTCTCCATGAATGTCAGTAGAGTCATGTTGTTCGCCTTAGTATGTTGAATCCGCTCAATAGCATCATCAGGATGGTGGCGAGGAGCGCAATGGTCATCGGACGAAAGACAGGCGCGGTCTCAAATGCTGATGAACAGCCCTGACAACTCCAGCCTGATAGACGTCAATAAGACAAAATAAATGGAAAATCAAAAAGGAGGTCTGAGAAAGGAGGGCTCACTTTCTAATGGAGTTGCTCGCGCGGGTCTGTAGAGACTGAAGCGTGTCCCTGTATACGGTGTCAGATGGCCACCCAAAATCCCTGCACCTTCTCCTCTCTCGTCGTGTATCCGCAACGTATACTCCGCAGCGGCGAGTGGTGTCACGCCGGGTTGTTGCTCATAGGCCCATGGATCCCAAATGACCTAAAGAGCGACCCCCCAAAATTCCAACGTAAGCTCGTGCGCAAGATTCAGCAACATTGGGAGATCGGTTTGACGAACCTGAGTCGCTTGTCCGTCGATGGTCCCTGGACCGACGGTGTAGGTGTTTCCATTCGCCGCGCAAAACGCTTTGATGGTCAAGCTTTCGGGCCAAATATGGACACTGGTAAAGTTCCAGCCAAACGTTATTAGGTTGGAGGGTGCAATTTTGTAATAGGACAACGCGGCGGTTTGAGGGGGTTGAGTGAAGGAGAGGAGACCCCCAGGTGCGGTCTGCTCGATGGGCGGGGCGGTGGTAGTCGACGTTGACATGAGCGATAGTCTTTTCTTTTTACTGTTCTTGAATCAAAAAAAGGAATGATGTAGTTAATTTATAAAGAATTTTGGGCGAAGACGTGTTGGCCGTGGACCGGGTGTGGAAGGAAGCAAGCGAGTGAGAGCGACCTCAAAGGACGGCTAGGCTCTGGAATCCTTTGGTCCCCACCGCCACCACTCCAAGCCTGCCAAAATTTCATCTACAGGAAACAAACAACAAAGACTATAGAATTGCATGATCTGCATCTCTTTCTAGCCACACCTGTGATCAGTCAATCAAATCGAACGTCCTTTAGCAATCCGGAATAAGGGAGTCGACTAAATTGCAACATTGGAAGAGGAGTGACGATGGAGAAAATGACACATGAAAGAGGTCTTCTGCTACCCGCTGGGGATGGTAGTGGAGCATACTCAGAAAGGAAAAGACGCCTTCGAGATGAAATCGAGCCTAGGTCGCCAAAGAGGTTCAAACGAAACGACAATTCTGATCACCATTACTACAGTGAGCACCTCATCAATATTCTCCCATCTATATATAACGAACTTCGTGGTGACCAGATTCGACGATGTATGATAGCCAATACGCTGCTGAAACCGCAGGCAGCAGTGCAACACGTGCACCTCCACCATATGATATGACAGTAGCCGATATTCCCACCTCCAATAGCCTTCCTAGATCCATAGTAAACGGAACGGGCCATAGCTGGATGATCGGAAAATCATACCTTGATGCCCCAATTCGTTTGCCCGTTCACGAGGAAACAGTATCGAACAAACACGCTCGTAGGCTCTCCGAACGTAATAACCACATCAATCAAGGGGAAAACCCTGCTCTTTACATGGATAGGGGGAGAACATACTCGCTTTATTCAAATGCACACCTACCACCAGAGGATTCTTCCACTATAATATCAAGAGAGTATGACTCTCTCAGCCAAGCGGAGTCGTCGCCACATCGTGTAGCGACATTGCTCGGAGAAGATGCCGACCAGGCGGTTTATGAGAACAGGAGGCGACTTCCAAGTCGACAACTGGTTGTGTTGGATCTTAATGGCTCTCTCCTCGTCCGAGGCTCCAGAAATCGGTTTGATCATCAACGACAAGCTTGGAGGAGACCATACCTCGACTGTCTGGTTCAATATCTCTCTCACGAGCGCACAACCAATGCTGTGTTAGTGGAGCACAAAACAAAAAGGAAGAGGTATCATATTCTGCCGTCCAGTCTCACTCAGAACGTCTCGTCCCAAAACACGGGTATAAACCGAGAGAAGCGGAAAAGACGGAGGAAGAAACAGTCCTCGAACCCAAAGCACAGCGCAAATGGGGACGAGCAAAGGCATCTCAAGTTTGAAAAACTCAGAAAGAAGATACGAAAGCATCCAGATCGATATTCCCTTCTCGCGCCACTCGATGCTATGGTGTGGAGCAGTGTCCAGCCACAGAATATTACGTCTATGATCGATGCGGCGTTCGGATGGAACCAAGGGATCCTACGGGCCTGCTGGACGAGATGCATGCTAGGACTTGATAGAGCCGGATTTCATCAGAAGGTTCAGACCACAAAGAATCTGGAAAGAGTCTGGTGGTCCTCTGAGAACCGGTATTCGGCTGCGTCAACAGTGCTGCTGGACGACTCGATTCTGAAAGCTCGACTCCAACCTTGGAACCTCCTGCAAATCACAGAGTATCAGATTCCGATTCAGGAGAACGTTAGCAAGCTACCTCCGTGGAGGGTCATGATGGAACAGAAATCCTCAAACTCGTATTCGCCTTCCTTTCCATTGCAATCCTTACCTCCAGATTCAATGGAAGCACCTACGAAGGATGACAAGGATGACAGTGGTTCTGAGGAGTCTTCAGAAGAAGAACAAGATGAGTCACCTACGGAAGGTAACTACGATCAAACCTTGCTCGCAGTCATCGGGGTTCTAGAAGAACTAAGAGGTCAGAACAATATATCCGCGTGGATTCGCAAAGGTGGTCTCTTGGCTGGCCATTCCCGTTCTCCGACCGGTGATGGCGATATAGGCCTTGACAAAGGTGTTCCCCTTCAGGGCCATGATATGCGCACAGGAGACACTCCTTCTTGGTGCACCGACCCGGAGATTTTGAGCCACTGGATAATGAAAGGTAGAAAGGCCCTTCGAAGTCGAGGCATCCTGGTACAAGTGGGCATGATTGACACCCAAGAAGACGACTCGTTGCACGAGCTACAAACGATTCGAAGACGATAAAATCCGCAAATGTATAATTACAACGCAAATCCAATGGCATTCTTATCACGCATTTGATCGAAGAGAATGATTCTGGTGTGTACATAGCATAGCTACATACAGATATGAAAGCAGAGCACTACAAGACTTTTTGAATGAAATTACAAGTCGTAAACATCGTGAACACGGCTCAAGATGCAAGAAGAGATCGAAGGTCCGACAGATAGGAGGTGGACGAATGAAACTAATGCCGTTGGGGACACATACGAGTCGAGCGCCGTCTTGAAAAACACTAGTCCACCACGATGAGCATGAAGCACGATTATTGGCTTGTTTGTAGAAGAGCTGCGGTGACTTGTTGTCCTAGAGGGATGGGAAAGCATTCGTATCTCCCACATCTACCTCGTTTTGCCTCTGTTGCTGGTATCTACCACCACGGTCGCTCCTGCCGCCGCGGTCGTTCCTGTAGCCACCCTCACGACCACCACCTTCACGGCCTCCACCTTCGCGACCTCCACCTTCGCGACCTCCACCCTCGCGGCCTCCACCATCGCGACCCCCACGGCCACCACCACGTCCACGTCCACGTCCTCCTCTAGAGGGAGGATCAAAGCGGGCCTCAATCTCGATGTACTGTTTCCCTTCTTTGCGTGCCTTAGTGCCCGTTGCGGACTTGGGTTGCTAGGGATACCCATCAGTGGGCGGAACAATCACGATAGAAGGATTAGTTTACATACTTTGCCAACAAAGTATGCATCGGCTTCGGTATCCTTGGTGAGTTGTTTAGCACCTTTGAAGAGATCAGTTGCGCCTTCTGCAACTTTTCGAAGCTCAAGCTTGGGAATGCTTTCAGAGGCAGCGTTCTTCGCTCGGTATTCGTCGAGCGTCATCTTGCCCTCATCTTCCTCCTCCTCGTATCGCTTCCTGTTGCCATTCGTATCGTCTTCAGCAGGCTTCTCCTCCTTTGTTTCGCCCTCAGCAGGAGGGGGTTCAGCCCAAGGATCGGCGCCATCGGCGTTGGTGGCTTCCGCTCCCCAGCCATCTCCAGTCTTGTCGGGGGCTCCCCATGCATCTCCGGCTATAGCATCATTGGCCGCATTCGTCTCGTCCTTGTATTCAGAGTTGGCATTTCCCCATCCAGACCCGATCTTCTTTGCAGTGTCCCTATAAGCGAATAAGACACAAAACCACCATCAAAGTGCATGAGAAGATCTGTATACGTACGTGATTCCTGTAGCACTGTGTCTGTCTGGACGAGGATCGCGCTCTCCGCGTCCACGACCGCCACCACGCCCGCGACCTCTTCCACGGTATTCACCACGGTCTCCACCACGGTCTCCACCGCGGTCTCCACCGCGGTCTCCACGAGGAGGACGATCACCACGATCTCCACGGTCACCACGATTGTAAGCTTGAATGGGATCAACAAAGAAAACCAACATGTTAAGCACCAGATGTTGAACGATGATGAAAGCCGACGGTATTTGAGGATGGCTACTCACTCTTCCTTTCACCAGTAGGAGATTTGGCTTCGGTCTCAGCTGGAGGAGAGGTTGCTACTGGCTTGGGGCCTCCGCGTTGGTAGTAGCGTCCGCCACGCGTCGACGCTGGCTTGCGGTTGGGCTTTGGAGCCTCGACGACTGCAGCCTCTGTCGCAGGAGTATTGGCAGGTGCGCCTTCATCGTCTGTAGTAGTCAGGATATGGTCTCAGCAATGTGTTGCACGTCTTCAACGTCTTGTTGACGGCTAACCGTTGAGGAGAGCAAAGGGATTCTTGGAGGCCACCGACATGGTGAACGGGGCCGTTCAGCGTATTTTAGTCAGCAACTCTGCACGCTTTTCCTTGAAAAATTCCGATTTTTTGGGGACCTTGAAGGCACCGAGAGGGCGGAGTGGCCAAGTAAGGTTCGGGTTGGTTTAAAGTTTCTCTGAAATGGGAAGTAAGCGGGGTTTGAAATCCAAGAGTAAGGAAATCTAATAGCAAGGATATCCATAACGCTTAATCCTCGACTACAAAAAAGCATCTCTCGGATTGCGTCGCCCGCCTAACGGACTGGCGCGATGCGAGGACCTCAGAGACCGTAGCGTGGTCGTAGAACAATCTTTCGATAGGACTTGGGTGCGCCCGGCTCGTTCAACGCCTTTTCAAGGTGGCATCTGTGCTTCGTCGCAGCTGTATGGGTCTGTCGCAATGTCTTGTTGTACATATAGCAATGAAATAACGTATTTTTGGCAAAAACCTGATACGATAGCGTCACTCCACATGGATACCGATTTTTTCTATGCATTCCACCATCTTTCTTTTGCTGGAGGCTCTGGAACTGGACCCCTCCACGCCCTCCGAATTTCCGAAAAGCAATAATGACACAGATGATGCATCAGTTTTGGTCTCCCACAGGCATCACACGCATGAATATCTAAGTAGCAAACGTCTTAGCATTTCCTAAAAATTGCGGACGCGTAAATCAACCTACTTTGCTTGTCCTTCAAGCCTTTATTAGCACTCCTCATCCTTTTTCTGGAATGAGATGTCTTCTTCTTTGGGACTGCTAACAGCCAGGGCGGGAATAACTCCAGTAAAGATTCAATCTTCGGACGTAACATGGACCATGGGGCCAAGGTCGCAAGAGCTGGTATTGTCCATATATTAGTGCGATGGAATTGCTGAAACAGTATTGTTCTGGACAAGGAGGGTACGAGGGTTGCCATATGCTATTCGTCGAGGACGAGACCAAGCTTGCGCCTAGCCTGCTGTCAGCTGCTCTTCTCCAACTACATCCAGCCGCCACCGTTGCAATGGGGGGCAAGCATCAACGGTCGCAAACGTCAAACATTTGGACGAAAGTGGACGTGGTAACAGAGAAAAGGCGACATTATGATCAGGTCTTAAAGAAATACGAACGACTAGACTGGGTCTCGTATGTATTGCTCTTTCGTTCTCTAATATGTGTGGATGTGCTGAAACTACAGAATAGAAAGCTCAAAAGTCATACATCGTGTGTCAACGCCGTGACATTCTCGCAGAAAGGTGGTCGGTGGCTCGCTTCAGGCGGGGACGACCTTAGAATCCTGCTATGGGACATGCATGAAACGAATATCAGTAAACCGTCTCATACATTTACTGGACCTACCGTACGAGAGGAATTCTTTCTACCAATGAATGGACCCTCTCACTCTCCGGCAGAGAAACATCTTTGAACTCGCTTTTACCGCAAGCAATTCATATCTCCTTTGGTAAGAATTAAATTTTCCATGATATTCCGTAGCTGATAGAGTACAGTGGGGGTGTAGACAGCAACATTCGGCGGTATGATTTTCAAAGGATCGGTATTTCATCCGACCCAGACCCAATCCATACATTTCGTAGTCATCGTGTGGGTCACAGTTCATGTTTGTATGTTTACACTCTGATATCCCTTGTAGCAAAGTATTCGTGGCATCGCTCCCCACATCAGCAATGACGAACTCTATATCACAGCGAGTGAGGAAGGTAGACTATTTTACCATGACGCACGTACAGATGCTCCGGTTGGTCATTTGGTCTCACGGCAGGGCTGGGTCGGAGTGCAATTCCATCCTTTCCATTCGCACTTATTTCTAGGCGCAACTGAGCGTGGCCGAGGGAAAATTACGCTGTTCGACGTTCGAAAGTGCTTTGGGCAAGGCATTGACGTTGATGACAAGGAAATTATGCGGGTTTGTCTTCACCAACTCATCGTACTTGCTTCTGACGAACTCTAGTATGCCACACAACCTATAGGGACAAAACCCATCTCCTCCAGTCTTTGTGATATAGCCTTCGATAGGACAGGTAAGTTTGATGATTTAATTTGCTCGCTACTTAGGTGCTTTAGGGAATATATTCGCCTCTGTCAGCCAAGTGAGCCCAGTGATGAGACTTTCGTCACTTCATCATGCTAATAACCTTAACAGGGCCACTTTCCTACAGTCTACTCACTTACCGATCCATATCCTATTGCCGTCTGTACTGCGGAGCGTCTACCCTCAGGCGAACCAGTGAAGCCTACCGACCGCACATATCGGAATAGCTGCACAATAAAGCACGTTTCATTCGGTGGTCCTCTGTCTTCTTCTATTCCGAACAGTCTCGACGATGCTGCCTTTTCACCTGAAAGTGATCAATATCTCGCGACTGGCTCTGATGACTTTAGGGGGTACGTATGGAGACTACCTTCGACGTCATATTTGATGGCAAAGCGTGAAGAAATGGAAGACGATACACACGACTGGAGTCTTCCGAAGGGAAAATACGGTTACATCCTATCAGCACTGGATGACACCCTGCATGTCCCTATGATAATTGACCAGCCAGCTTGTAGGCTTGGGGGACATCAGAGCATCGTTAATACGGCAAGATGGCACCCTGTACTCCCGCGCATCGCTTCATGCGGGATCGAAAGCAAAGTGGTGCTTCATGATTGCGCACCTGTGATTGCAGGGTCGATAGAGACCGATCCAAGCACAATTCGGAGGCGGGCGAGGGGATCGTGGAGACTTCGAAATTCTCGTCGAGGGCCAACTACCGATGAAGTCGACCAAGAGATCAGCGAGGGAGAAGAAAAGGACACTATTGAATACTTTGATACGTACGTTTTCTGTGCTATGGAAACGTAGGCTCCTCATAAATGACCTCGACACTAGCACGCTACTGGAGGAAGAAGAGGAGGAGCGTGCTCGAAGGCGAAACGCGGCTGCTGTACTGCGAGGGGACCTGAGTGATTCCTCGGACGGATTGACGGGAGGAGCTGGTGGTATTGATGAGGCGGATGACATGGAGCTACAGCTCAACGACCGTGCGAGGTTGATGGCTCTTTTCCTACGCTTTCTCGGTGGAGGAGCCCGAGGCGATGGCGACGAAGAGGTATCTGCCACCATGACCACTGACCAATTCTTTCGATTGCTCAGGGAGACCAGTGTGGATACAGATGACGATCCGGCCACAGACGACAATGAGGGAGGCCGCGATGGTGACAATGATGATGACGAGGTGGATATGGATATGGATATTACTGAATGAGGATCTCTTTCCTATACTTGTATTTGTGATAAACTGCAACTCATTCTGCTCTTGCGTTAGGATTGAGTATCTTGTAAGTTAGAGTGGGATATATAACAAAATAGTGGCTTAAACCTCTGGCCCAGTAGCGAGATCTACAACACAGTGATATTGGATTTACTTACTTCCCGGGGTTCAACTCCGGCTGGGCTTCTCTCCTTTTTCTCCCGCTGCTTGTGGAGAATTAGAGAGCCTTTTCTAAAATTTTGTGGAGGATATAGACATTTAGTAAGTTTTTCCTCTGGCCCAGTAGCGATGTCACTAAACTGCTCTTACGCAACTTCGTTTCCCGGGTTCTAATCCGGCTGGGCTACTCTCCTTTTTTTGTCATCGCGCGGTAATTTTTCCATTTTTCACCCGATATTAATCTTCCAGACTATTCTGACTCAGACCGCAACCGTTTGTCAAGCTGGCCTATTCACTTGTTTTGGGAACCTCCCAGCTCATGCGACCGCGAGCCTGAGTTGGACCCCCGCGCCTTTTCGAGTTCTCCTCCTCTCTCGAAACAACCAACCTGGATGCGTGCTTCATGGATTGCCAGATATGCGAGCTCCATCAAAAGCGAGCCTTTTGTACAAATTGCTCCCGCACGAGGTGACTCTACCTCTACCACTCTCGAAACCCGCAAAGGGAACTGGAACCGCGTCTGACCTATATCGATTTCAGGATACAGGAATTCAGGACCGAACGAGCAAAAATCACAAAGCAACGCGATACTTGGTTGGACCAGGCTCAGAGGTTATTGAGCACCACCGAAGGATCCAGGATACTGCGAGCAGAATCCACTCACAGAGAAGCGCAGATAAGAGACTATAGACGGGAGACGGTGGATCTGGAGCGAAATAACGACATATGTGAGTAACCACATTTGATAATCATACATAGATACTGGTCTCTAATCACACCCTGGATCCTTACACGCTTTTTTGTGACCTGGTTGTATGGTACTATCGAGCAGTGCGTACGCGTCTTGCTGCCTTACGTACTCAGGTTGCTACAAGACGCGCAAACCTGTTGAGCGCTCGGACAATTACTGCCACGCAATCACTCTCCAAGACGACAGTCTTAGGTCGAAGCTCCCTTGATTCAAGCGCAGACTGGACAAACGGCATCGACGAGATCAACTATCGTCTGGCGCAGAATCGCAGCTCGCTCATTGAAGAGCTGTTGGAGGCATTTGACCTTGGTGAAACTGATACATCAATCTCAAAAAGCGCCCAAACTACCACCCAAACGCCGCTGACGCTGACGAGTGCGTGGAACGTGAGCGGATTCGGTCGTCATGCCTCGAGGTTTGGTTCCGAATTCTTTCTCCGTCCACCCATTTCATCGATAACAAAGCGACCTGCGGCACCCCGCTCGTTGACATGGACCATTTGCGGCCTGGCCCTTCCTCTTCCCAAAGACATCCAGCAATCTCTGCAAACGGGAATCACGTCTGAAGTCCTGGAGCAAACCAATGCCGCCGTCACATATGCAATTCACTTTGTGAACCTGCTCGGCTTTTACCTTGGGATCAAGGTACCATTTGAGATCCGGTGGTCAGGTGGAAGACAAGCAATCGGCGTTCCCTACCTCAAAGCCAGCTCAGGTTCGTCCAATGGAAACTGGGCAAAGTAAGAGAACAAGCTTCTAGAAGGTTTTTCTTTATTTGACTGACGAGTGTTGTACAGGTGGATCGTACCATGTGCTATGTACCTGCGTCCCAGCCTCGCAACTGTCCAGCCCAATGCTGCAATATCCACCGACGCATATACGATCGCATACACTATGCTCGCATATAATGTTTGCTATCTTGCGTACACCCAAGCAATACTGATACCACAGGCACAAGCCGGCAATATCCTCGCTAACTTATGGACAATCTGCTCAGAGGATAAGTCTATTGGTCGATATTCACACGAGACGTCGTCCTCATCGCATGAGGCTAACAAGCCAGCCGCGGTCTGGCCTCCCGTGACGGCGAGTGGGGTCGGTGGATGTCATCCACTGCATCATCAACGGATTTTGGCAGCGCCAACCCCTCCGATTACTGAATTCCCTCTGGATTTCGAAATGGTCATGGAACTCCTCGCCGGGAAAAAAATACAGCCACCGTCCGAGACACTCACAGTAGGTGGCTTGATGGTCGAAGACGAGGGAGGAGAAGGTTGGGCGGTCGTAGATTTTGATGCAGAAGATTTATAACGTCTTTGTCTCGTTCTTTCAATCCGTCCATTTTCTTCATAGACTTTGTATCCATATAGTTTTCGTTGTACTCTTCAGAATCGGGTTTATAAAGTGTGCATTCCTAGATGAAGTTATGATATCTGGCCACATTTTTGCCGTCTCTTCGCCTTGTTCGACGCTGGTACTTGTCAAGATAGGCGGTAAAAGGCGACAGCGAACTCGAAGGCACCAGGAAGCGAATTGGTCTATAATAGGCGAGCGTTTTAGTACCTGTTATATCCGATGCAAAGGTTGACTCGTACCTGTTAAAGGAATTTCTGGTGACTCCTTCAAGTTGGCAAGATAACGTATAGCCACCCAAACAACGGAAGAAATATACTTCAACAGAGTACCGGAACCATGTTGTTTTTATCATTGTATTCGAAGGCAGATCACAAGACCAACCAAGTTTCTAATCTTCGATGAAGGGGTTGAAATATCCTCCACCTCTTTGTGGCGGTCTATCTTTGCTCAGGTCTCCAGACTTTTGCAGCGTTCGTCCCGGTTTATTGACGCGACTTGTCATGGCGAAGAGTTCAAGGCAATACGCGAGCAGAAATGCTCAGTATTATTTGTGTAAACCCTGCACACATGCGTTAAATTGTAACATAGCTAGGATCAACGCGATAATAAATATAGGTCGTCTGCTATTGTGAATATCGACCACTTACGGAACAGCCCGAATACATCAATAGCCATCGCCTTCTCCGCCTTCTTTACTGAACCCTGCAGCCTCGAAGAGAATACGTGATTTGTCTGCTTCGCGTTTTTTCTTGTATTCTTGCTCTCGTTTGTACGCAACCTCCAGCTCTTGGAGGGGTACGGCCTGAAGGGGCACTTCATCCTCAACGTCCAAGTCCTATCATCTGGTGAAAAAGCGGCAACAGAGGGATGATGTTCTGCTTACTATCTCCCCTAGTAGGACCACATTTTCACCACGAATGATCATAACACCCACGGGCTGATCCGAGAAATAGTGCGCTAAGTGCTTTCGTTCAATGGTGCCTTCCAAAACCAGGTTCGCTTCTTAGAATCAGAAAATGCTTTGTAGATATTGATATCATCCCAAACCGACCAAATTGATCGTATGAACGAAGGACGCCGATTAATTTTCGCCCATCTCGAAGGACGACTAGGACTTTCTCTTGGAACCTTGGTTCAGATGTAACTTCTATTTCCAAGAGTCGTTAGAAACGCACTGTCTACACAATCCACCAGTGCACCAGAAGTTGTGAACGGAATCAGAGCTTCCATGTCTCGAAAGGCGTCTTGAGAGGTTTCGTGGTTGTTTCCAAGTTCGCAACTTGACCCCGCTCCACCACACTCTCAAAAGTTTTGGTTTATCTATCTTCGACTAATAATGAATACTCATGGCTCTGTATCGTCGCCAAATGGCTACAGAGTAGCCGTCAATCGTGCACAAAATGGAATGAATTCACAGCGGCAGGAAAATAGCATTTTCGCGGTGCCTATGACCACCGGATATGTTCATTCCGGATATCAAAGCGCAATAGGAAATTTATACCATTCTTCTCCGTCTTTCGCGAACTTCTCACCAGGCAAAGCAGCCATTTCTCAACCTCGCATACGTCCTCCTAGGCTCGGTCCAGGCGGGCCAGTTCAATGTGGAAATCCTGGCTGTCCTTATTCAGGATATTCTAGAGATGTCGAAATTCATAGGATGGATCGACATCTGATATTTCCTCCAGGATACAAATCCGAGAAAGGCCCTCCCGACGGTGACTTGGGGTTAGACTTGCTCTTGACTCAATATCCCACAATTTGACTCGATATTTGACTTTAGGCCGAATATGACGATTCCTGGCACTGGTATCAGGCTCAACACGCAAGAGGCAATCGACGCATGGATCGCTGAGAGAAAGAAGAACTGGCCAACAGATGCTAGAATCGCTGAAAAAGTGGGTGATTGTCCCATACATGCTTAATTATATCTAACACCTTTTGTAGAAGCGGCGAGCTGCGGAGGCGATTGAGAGTGGCGAAATTGAACGACGGCACAAACGACCACGTGCAACTGAGGATCCAATAATACCCTTTCAAACTAAACGAGGGAAGAATACTCAGAGGGGCGGACGGTATGCCAGGCGAGGACGAGGTGGTGGTAGAACCACTGTAGACGTACTCCCCCCCAAACCAGTGACTAGCCACATTGCAGAGCCGCGAACTGCATCACCAAAACGAGAGAAGCGTTTAGATTTATCTTCCAATGAGGATAGTTCTGAATCAGGCTCTGGATCGGATGTTGACCCTATCGTCGACTCAATTTCTTCCAAACTGCCACCCAAAGACTGGGGCCAACCTTCCAATGAAGAGGATATTGCTGAATCAGAATTGGTAATAGTGTCCCATCTTTTCCTCCTGTTTCACGTCTAAGCTTCTGCAGGAACTGCCTTCGAACCCAAAACCGTTGCAGAGGCGTAAGCCGAGAGAGCCCACAGGGCGAAGGCTCGACCCGTTGATAGACAGACCTTCGTTCCTAAGAAGAGTGAGTGTGTTCGTCAGCAAGGAGATGAGAATATTTACGCCTACCAGCTGTTACAACACGAGATCAGAACTTCGGTTTCGAACTTATCACAAGCTATACGATTTATCGTAGCCAATGATATGTTTGCGGGTGTAGAGCTACGTCCTGGAGATGCAGACGGCGCTTTGATCACAGAAATAGGCTCGACTGAAGCAACCGCTGGCCATGAGACCCGTACTTAACATTAATAAACGTTTGAGTGAGGAAACCAGTCAATTGATCACAGATATAAACGAACAAGAGTCATCTCTTTAGGCTTTCAATCCTCATCTTCCTCATCCTCATCATCTGCTTCGTCGAGCCACTAAATAGATAGGTGTCAATGAGGATCGGAATGAAGGAAAATCCGTTTCCATACCTTGATGAAGGGTTCACTAGCCTTTCTGACACGCTTACTGGTATCTCTGTCCACATATTTCTTGCTGACATGAGTACCCCACTGCTTCGCGACCTCTTCTGAGAGTAGATCGGCCTGATAGAATGCCATCAAAATGTGTGGGACCTTTTCAGTCAGCTCAGGGTAGTTGATGCCAACGAGTCGTTCCATTCCTCCCAACAGCGCCTTCTGATGTTTCTCTTTGGCTTCCAGCGGAGTAAGGAGCTGTGTTATATATTAGATGAGAGATAGTATTCGAAACATGGAAGACGTACCTCCTTGAGCAGAGGCGTAAACTTATCAATCTCCTTTCCAGACAAGATCTTTGACGTAAACAGTGATTCGGTGAGAGTCTGCACAGTTTTATGCCTTTCTTTGATGCCGAGCTCTTCAATTTTCTCTAGGACGGACTTGGAAGTGGCTCCCTCGCGGTTGATCTCGATCCACACAGCAAGCTGTTCCATCGGATCATCGCCCTTCTCCTCGTCGCTAAAATCTCCATCAAGATTGAGAGCCTGTACTCGCTTGGCGACCGATGTAGCATCTGTGTTGCCAGACCAATCTTCGCTGGCTATAGCTGCTTGATCGACAGGCGCGAGCTCTGCTGCTTCGGACTGGAGCCGGCGGGTCAGCTCGTCATCGTCTTCATTGGCAATTGGAGATTCCTCGTCGTGTTCCTCCTCGCCATTTTCCTTGGAGGGACCATCATTTGTAGCTTTGCGAGTTTTGGATCTCTTCTTGGGCGGATTCTTGAGAATAAATGTTGTGAGCTTGTGGCGCATGTCGACTTTTGTCTGCTGGCCACAGGCCTTGCAATCACGAATGATATCGTCTGTTTTGGTAATTACGAGATCCGTCTCAGGGTTCTTGCACGCCGCGCAGAGGACGAATTTCTCGATAAACACGTCAAGGAGTTCTCGCAGTCGAGTTGAGCTATGTTCGCCGTTGACAATCCAGCGGTCGGCTTTTTCATCGAGGATGGTCTGGGCCCCAAGCTCGCATCCAAAAAATTTCGTAGTGTCTAGCAAACACGATCAGGCGCGGTCAAAGTTCGCAGAACCACTTACATTGGGGTGGCCTACTAAGGGCCTTGGCCACATCAGACATATTTGGGATGACCGTTTTGATGCCATTTCCACGACCCTCGACTTTGGTTAACATCACGGGCATGCTAAGGCAAGCAAGCACAAATAAGCGTCATTATAACTAAGATAGATACTTCATACCGATAGCGGTAAAATTTGTCCTAGTAAAGATGTGTCAGCAGGTGTGGCGATCAAAGGCCAGAAAATCGAGGGTGATGATGACAGCCAGAACGTTGTGGAATCAAGAGGAGTGGGATGCAAAGAAGTGACAATGAGCAAAGAAAACTCACGTCAACATCGCGGCGGACATTAACGAATCCTGCGGTAGCCATGTTGGGTTAATTTTCAGGACTGAGCAGCTTTTAGCCTCTATGCTCCAGCGTTCATGAATAAAATCGCTCACAAAACAGTTGTGTATGTTGTTTTTGGTGGAAAATGGTACTTCAGTTCTCAAGCGCGGGGAACGATGTTGCATGAATCCTCTGTGTACACAGGGAATCGAAAATTGGATCTCCTTGAACGAAATCTTGGGCTTTTTTGGTAGCTCTTGACCAGGAAAGATGTGAAGTTGAGTTGGCCTAACGGATATGGTCAGGAGCTAAGTTTGCGTACTCAGCACGCTCACCTGCAACCATGCTTGATTTTGGCGAAGAGGTTCGAGAAAAATTGCCCGATATTGATGAGACAATACTGGAGTACATCGACGGTTATGTGAACGACGAAGACAGTCTAGATGAAGATATTCCTTCGGTCGTTCGCGAGCTGTTGGAATCGTTTGCACGTTCGAAGGGAGGAGTCCTGGAGGAACTGTTGAAGAAACTTGACGTCTTCTTAGAAGAAAAATATAAAGATACAGCTCGGAATAATGCCCCCAAGCTCACCCGTCTAGAAAGGGTAATGGATATGTCGAAGAGTGGCATGTCGAACACCATCGCGCTTTCGGAAGGTGTAGACTTGGAGTCAATAAACAAGTCCAAGTACGTGTTTTTGATGTGGCATTCATTGAATTAACTTCCCCCAGAGCGTCTCGCGTTGACCTCAAGAAATTAGAGAAACAGGAACAAAAGCTACTGGCAAAGATAGAGAAGCGATCAAAAAGACTCCCTCTTTACGAGGGATCCAAGCTAATTGAAGCCCAAAAGAAACAGGTTGCTTCTTTCATTTCCCGCTCGAGAGATGCTCATGACCACCCAGCAATCTTACGAGGAGATGTTCATGAAGGTATTTGCATGATGTTTTATGAATTATGTGAAGCTCACTACTTCATAGGTCAATTCTCTCGACGCATCTCTTTCCTCGAAAGGGAAAAGCAAGGATATTCATCTCCCTGCAATCGATGTTAGCTTTGGTTCAAATCGAATACTGTAAGCAAAGATGTATCTGACCACCTCGAAAGCTAATTGGGAAATAGTTCAGGTGCAAGCTTAACATTGGCTCATGGAAGGAGATACGGCCTGATAGGAAGGTAACTATCTACGCTACTTGAAAGGACATCGCTAACGTAAACAGGAACGGTGTTGGAAAGTCTACCCTTCTCCGACACATCGCACTGCGAGAGGTCCCGATCCCTGCTCACATCACTATCCTTTTCGTTGAACAGGAGGTACATCATAGCATAAATATGCATATGTATCCTCTCTACCTTTTGCCTGACTCAATCCGGTAGATTGTGGGAGATGACACCACCGCATTGGATTCAGTCCTCAAGGCGGATGTTTGGAGAGACTATCTGTTGAAGCAAGAAAAAGGCTTCAATCTGAAGCTTGCCGAACTGGAGAGTGGGGACGACAAAGCGACAGAGGAGGCTCGAGAGGAATTATCTGCGCGCTTGGGAGAGGTGCATACCAAACTTGCAGAAATGGACGCAGAATCCGGTCCAGCGCGAGCTGCTACTTTACTGTCAGGTATGCAGGTGACCTTCGTCGAATCATTTAGTTGCTTATCATCATCCAGGATTAGGGTTTTCGGAGGCTGATCAACATATGCCTACTAAATCGTTCAGTGGTGGATGGAGGTAAGATTTATCTGATCAGTATCATCATCCAGAATCCGATCTGGCCTCAGGATGAGATTGGCCCTTGCACGAGCTCTATTCGTGAAACCCACGCTTCTTTTACTGGATGAACCTTCTAATCATAGTATGTGCACATCTTGACATTGAAATGGAGACTGACACTAGATCGTAATATAGTCGATCTGAATGCGTTGGCCTGGCTAGAAGACTACCTCCAGACCTGGGAAAATACGATACTGGTGGTCTCACACGATCGTGCCTTCCTGTGAGTCCGATTTTAAATGAAGCTACCTCAATTAATTCCTCTGGAAGCGATGCCGTTGCTACCGATATCGTTCACCAGCATTCGTGCCGCCTCGACTATTATAGAGGGTACGAGCGGATTATATTTCGTTCAGCATGGAACTGAATCCTTCGTAGGAATTTCACTCAGTTCTATGCCACCAAGTCGGAAAGAGAGAAAAACCAGAGGCGGGAATACGAGGCGCAAATGCTTTATCGGCAGGGTCTCCAGCAGTTTATCGACAGATGGAGATATAATGCGAATCGAGGTGATATACCTCTGATGTGTTCACATGGAGCTAATTGCCATTCTAGCCGCTCAAGCCCAGGCACGTATCAAAATTTTGGAGAAACTGCCTGAATTGGAACCTCCGGAGACTGAGGACACCGAAAGTTTCAAGTTTGTCATGTCACTGAAACTATCCATATCAACTCTGACTGGATTCAGATTCCCAGATGTTGACAAGATATCACCGCCTCTTCTTCAGCTTTCTGGCGTTGACTTTTCATACGCTTCAGGAAAACAAGTCTTAAAGAACGTTTATATAGACATTGGCCTTGATTCGCGAATAGCGGTGGTGGGGGCTAATGGAGCCGGTGATGCTACCCAAGGATTCTGTTTATAGCCACTGATAGCAACTCACAGGAAAGTCTACACTAATTAAACTCCTCACTGGAGAATTAGAAGTACATTCTGGACAGATGAACCGCAACGGACGATTGAGAATGTGGGTCTCTTTTTCCAATGGGCTTTACTGGGATGTCGATTGAACCGAATATCAGCGGATATTTTGCTCAGCATCATGTGGACCAACTAGTGCCTACGATGTCGTCTGTGGCGTTCCTCGCCTCCAAATTCCCTGGCAAAACAGAATTAGAATACCGATCTCATTTGGGAGCCTTTGGAATCACAGGGCTCACTGGGTTAGTGCCATTTGATTTGCATGAATATTCTAACAAACATGTAGTCTGCAATTGATTGGTACACTCTCGGGTGGTCAGAAGTCTCGTGTGGCTTTTGCTGCGCTCTCGCTTCAGAGACCACACATCCTACTTCTGGATGAGGTGCGTACTCATACTGGACGTTGTACCCTTCATTGATTCTCGGTTTGACTTCCAGCCTTCCAATCACCTCGACAGTACGTATAGTAGCCTCCCACGAGTACTAGGTTAACTGACTGCTCTTCTAGTTCAAGGTATCGATGCCCTCATGACAGCTCTTCAAAATTTCACTGGAGGTGTGATTGTCATCTCGCACGACGAGCGATTTATCACCACCGTCTCCAAGGAGGTGCGTTTATAGCTATAGTCTCCCCTTCAGGACTCACCATGCGGATAGCTATGGGTATGTGCAGATAGATCAGTCTACAAATACAACGGCGATGTACAAGCATACAAGGTACGTGGCTAGGCCGCTTGACGAATGTCATCCTGACAGACGATCTAGAACTTAATCGTAAACGAACTCAAGAAGAGCAAACCTTAGTGTTCGGCGATTCTTCATCATGTTGCCTCGCCATCTACACAACTCTGTATCAGATTATCCCCCACGTATACTTGCAACCATCCTGATCTTGCTCTCGTTAAATCTAAATAAAATCAGCAAAAGAAATGCCTTCAGCTCCTCATTACGACTTTCTCATTAAAGTTAGCCGTTCTGTGTCTACTGAGCGCCAGGTGTAATGCTAACGTGGAACCACTTGCAGTTACTGCTCATAGGAGACTCTGGTACATTCCGCATTTGAATAATATGATCTCTATGTTTGCTAATCATTTTTTATTTATCCCACAGGGGTTGGGAAGTCGTGCCTGCTTTTGCGATTCTGTGACGATGCGTGGACACCTTCCTTCATAACCACCATTGGGATTGACTTCAAGATACGTACCATCGAACTTGATGGAAAGCGAATCAAACTGCAGATTGTGAGTTCCGGAGCAACGCGACTGCTGTTCGTCCCCTAAGCAATTCTACGTAGTGGGATACCGCCGGGCAAGAGCGATTCAGGACTATAACAACCGCATATTATCGAGGAGCAATGGGTATTCTTCTGATATACGATGTGACGGATGAAAAATCGTTTAATAGTATGTGTGACGCTTCTTCGAGCCGGGTACTTCATTGATTTCGTTCGCTTTAGACATCCGTACATGGCATTCTAACATTGAGCAACATGCGTCAGAAGGGGTCAACAAGATTCTGGTCGGAAATAAGTCAGATTGGGCCGACAAACGACAAGTCACTCCCGAGCAAGGTCGGGCTCTCGCTGAAGAATTTGGCATCAGATTCATGGAAACAAGTGCCAAAGTCAATGACGGTGTCGAGGATGCATTCTTTACGCTAGCCAGGCAAGTACTTAGTCCACTCTTTACTCAACAACCTCACCTTATCACTGTCAGGGATATCAAAACTCGCCTCATTGATTCGAATCCCGAATCCGCTTCTGGTGGAAGGAAAGAACAAGACACTTCGCTCAGGGTGGGACAAGCCCCGGTCGAATCGAACAATTGCTGCTAAATGGCTGGTACCCCACCAGTACAATTTGTCACCTATCCGACTCATCTAGCCTTCTTTCTTCCGATTATATATCCGGGTGCATATTTCAGGTCACTCTGTACGACCCAGCGGTTTTTTATTCATTTCCCTGCTGAGGAACTCTTCTGAAAGCGTCATTGCAATGGAGCATCGCTACTCGTCGCCGCGTATTTACACATAAGTTGCTTCAGTAGTCGAGAACCTTAAAGTTGTGCCAATATATTGAATATAATCGAATGGTTTTTGATGCCGCATCACTTTGATGGTTGTATTTCAGACTATTGGGAAGGATAACATAACAGCTAACGATAGAGATATTCATCGAACTTTCCGTGCCTTCTCCATATCTCCATGGATATCGACAAATTGAGGGCCGACATCGGCATCTGAACTCTCTAAGCACCATACAGTGAAGTCGTTGACCTGCGACGTACCTCCAAAGAAGTCTCCGATGTCTAGAGTAGAATCTCTACCCATGAGAATATCCAGATGAATATTGGATTGTGGTAGGGCGGGGAAATGAGGGTTCTGAAGTGATACGGTCAGAATTGCAATGCAGGAATCCCTGTGGACATACTTGGGCGACTAATTTTCTCTCCATCATGAGCCTAACGGGTGCATGTAGCCCATAAACGTTGCGGTAAAGATTGAGCTTGAGCTCGTCTTGAGTTCGCTCCCACTAGTGGCCACGCGTCGCGTACATTGTGAGTATCAGCCACGAACAGGATCCCAAAATCTCACGTTTTCTAATCTATTCTGTAATGCAGATCGATTGTTATGTTGAGATGCAAGCGTCCTTGGGCCATGCCTCAAGGTATCATGCACTCCATGGGCATTGGCCGTATCTTTTAGAGTTGCTTTGGTATTATCATTCTCTGGAACAATCCTCAGTGAGTTACTCTACAGAAACGTTAATGAATTTAGTAAGCTCGCAGAAATATCAAAGGGTACCATGGTAGTGGTCGAGGAGGAAGCAGTCACGTCGTACTTTGACTTCGCCTTCTAATATGGCACTCTACCAGCTGCCTAAAGCGACTCTAAACTCGCTCAGATTAAACATTAAAGGCGGTCTTGGTCATCAACTCACCTCGGTCGTCCCATCCATCGTCGACACTTTTCTTACAAGGCTGGCTGATCCTTCACCGACTCACCATTTGTTGAGAGCACCATTCATACGGCCTTTATTGCATACAAATGCTTCCAAACAACCTCTTTACAACCTTTTATCTCCGGTGTATGAGCCGGAGCCAGATCATTTGGAACCAGACTCTCCGGTCCAAGCAAGACTTATCGAGTTTTTTGAGGAGAAAAAATATTCACTCCTGATCGACACCGTTATTGAGGAGGATCTTCCGATATTCGTTTATTCTATACACAGGAAACGGATGCTTGGGGCACCTCAGCTGGTCATCAACGAAAGTTACAACAGCTCGCTCAATAGGGCTTCCAAAGTCGTTGCTACTGCGCATCTGATCTCAGTTATGTCACATCAATTTAGTCTGATGCTGCAAGCCCAGGTCAGTGATACCAAGGCGTGAATCGGTGATTCGGTTTGACTCCACAGTATATTCCAGGCAGATCCGGAATTCAGAGTGACCACTTCGCGAAAACCATCGGACTTGGATAGGTCCTCCGAATTTCAGGCCATGAAGCGAGCCTCATTCACAGACTTCCTGATGGAAAGTGGGTCATCGTTCCTCTACTGTCCCTCATGATTACTCACCGTATATAGAACGAGGTGGAACTTGGCAACTAGCTGGATGTTTCCAGCCGGACCAGGCTACGTTAGACGGTTCTGTTCCATCGTCTTTGACCCATAAGGAGACTGGAGAGAAGATCCCTTTCTATCAGCCGCGAGCGATGACACAACATAAACTCATGTCATGGTACTCCCAGTGGAACAAATCTCAATGGTCTCCTCAAGCAGCCCTCAACTTCTTCACCCCGGAGAGTACGGTCCCGTGGCTATCCATTGAAGACGTTACTCAAAGGACAGTGGGCGAGGGAGAAAATGCTCGGATTGTGAAGGTTAAACGTAAACAGCGCGATACGGTATTTGCCCCTGCATTGAATCCTTGGGAGCTCGCCGGGGGGGATTCGAACGTAGACCAGCCACGTAGAGGAAAGTCAATCCGAACGGAAGAAGAACTTGGCGTATGGGAAACAGGAGAAGCAGCCGTCCAGAGGGACCGACGTCGAGCATCTTGGATCGATAAATTATCTGCAAATGATCTGGATCAGCAACAGAATCAATTCATTGCATCGAATCGATATACACCTCGCTCTACCTCGAAAAGTGTCACTGGGGCCAATAATTCCCCGCTAGGGTCGAAGGCCAAATGGGGATCTCCTTCGTCCACAAGGTCTGAGTCTCCTGAACGTCAACAAACATCCAGCTCTTCTGAATGGTCAAATGCAACTATGGCCCCAAGAAAAGGTAGAAACTTTGGTGAAAGATATTCGAGAGAACCGGCGCCACACTCTGGACGAAGATCGCAGTTTTGATTCGATAGATACCTCCTGTAGTGTTTTATAGTACTCTAATCATTCAGACGCATCACTCTACAAAGTTTCTTGTCAGTGCCCGTCCACAGATCTCAGAACCAATAGGGGCCAGCTATTCGGAGTTTAAATAATACTTGGCCCTCACCGCGGGATACATTTTTTGTTATGGCCAGCTTCCGGGCCTTGAAAAAGGCGGTGAATTTACCACCAACTGGAATCATTCTCTCTGCGAATGGGGTTCCGGTTGCGCCCTTGCTGTCGCTGCATGCGAAGGCTTCAACACTCGATGCCATCGAATATGCCGCCTATAGTCATCACGACCACCACCACGAATCTCATCGCTCAGATTCAAGACCTTCTTGGGCCGGTAGAGCCTCCCCCAGGACCAGTCATCTCGTCTCGCGCACTTTTGTAAACGGTCAGTCCGTGATTAATTCGACCACTTCGATTCGCTGACGCACAAACGGCCTTGGCGATAGCTCTACCTACTGGGTCCTCTCCCAGATTTTTACATACAAGCGTCTCTCGCTCTTATGATGGGTCCATTCCTGAACCATCGTCCGTTCCAGACTTCGACCACTACAAGACTGGAAACCCCGACAATACCCGTGCTCTATCCTATTTCATGATTGGAGGGCTGGGTATTTTATCCGCTTCGATGGCAAAGGCATCCGTCACCAACTTTCTCTCGAGCATGTCTGCATCTGCGGATGTGTTGGCCCTTGCAAAGGTCGAAGTAGGTCTGGAAAACATTCCGGAAGGCAAGAATGTTATCATTAAATGGCGTGGAAAGCCTGTCTTCATTCGTCATCGCACGGCGGACGAAATTTCAGAGGCCCAGTCGGTCGATATAAAGTCATTGCGCGACCCAGAGACCGACGAAGCTCGTACAAAGACTCCAGAGTGGCTTGTTATGTTGGGAGTTTGCACACATCTTGGATGCGTCCCAATTGGCGAAAGCGGTGACTACGGAGGATGGTTCTGCCCTTGCCACGGTTCTCATTACGACATTTGTAAGCGACAGGCTTTCCAACTTGTGGCTACCGTTGACATTTCTTCAGCTGGACGCATTCGCAAAGGACCTGCCCCTCTTAACCTTGAGGTTCCCCCCTATGAACTCAACGAAGGCGAACAGAAGATTGTTATTGGATAATCCGCATAGACCGTATGTGCAGCATACATCTGAAATTATTTTCTTCTTTCTCTTTATTCCTTTCGGCAATTCGTGGTTGAGATGTTGCCTTTTCAAACTCATCGGTCCCAAGGGAGACATGACTACGTCAGAGTCTTTGTTCCCCAATCAGCAAATTCGCTCAAGCACTATCTCGTAGCGGGTGCCGGTGCTAAATACTGGGCAATTCGTCCTCGTCGCCTTGAAGCATTGCCCTGCTAATGAATGAACGGTGAGCTGCCTTTCGATGACGACTCTGTTCTATTTGCCGCCTCTTGCATTGACAGCGACAGCTGTTAGTGTCGTTCATGCGTGCTTCTCAGAGCCATTATTAACCCAATAGAGCCTATATAAGCGGCTCAAAATCTTGGAATCGAGAGGCGTCACTTGATCCCCGATCCTCCCATCTGCCTTAGTTGCCACTGCCTCATCTTGCTGTTCCCCTCTCCCTGCCAGCCATCTAAGCACCTCATCCATTCAATTATCATGCAATTTACTTGTTTCGAGTCCTTTTGCTTGGATATCTCCTCTGAACGGTCGGCTCTGGCGTGGACGAATGTTCCAACAAACCCACCACCCGCACCCCAAGCTGCTGGTAGCAAGTATGTCTTCTTGAACCTTTTATTTCGACTCACTGACTTCATTATTCGCTTTATAGATCGAGAAATCATCTCTTCATTTCATCTTCTCCCACATCACCAGCTGCCTCTATCGCTATGTCTAGGGTCGAAGCCTTCTCCGGTATTCCTGCGTTCTCCGTCTTCTCTAAGACATCATCCGCCTCATCTGGAACACTAAGAATGGCGGTGGCATTAGGGATTGGTGTCGAGGGTCCTTACATTCTCGCTTCATCCGTCTCCGCTGGAATGTCGAGAACCAACGCCTCTTCGGATATTGATAATTCAATATTCGCGTCTGGATATGAATCAGTCATTCAGAATGCTCAGACCTGTGTCGATTTGGGGGTAGACTTCCAGATGGAGGATAGCACGGATCTCATGGAAATGACCCCATCGTCTGACAGTATGCCCGAAGCAAATATCTTACTGGGTCCAATCAAACATAGAAACGACAATCTGTCTTCTGTCCCCATGACTCGATCCACGGCCAAATCTGGAGGAGCGCCCAACGACCTCGCTAACAACGCGATACAGCTCTCCCTCGCCTCAGTGGGCATCAGCCGAACGCTGGCATCCTTGGGGTAACCAACTTGATACACGTGGAAGTATCCGTTGCTGGCTCAGCCTTAGCGGTTCGCACTCCGAAGTTCATGGAAATTGGATCTCTGCGAACTGCCGCTGAGAAACGGTAGTGGATATAGCATATAGCATAGGATGAATGGACTCATTTCGTTTGCACTACCTTCCTAAACGATCAGGAGGACGTCCCGCGAATCGTGACGGCAATGGTGCTGTTGATCGGCATTGTTGCATTCTGTACTAGATACTCTTGTAGTTCCTTACTCTCAAATGGTATATAATCTCTAAAAGACAATAAATGTATCCGAAGTTTGAGTAGCCAAACCTTCCCACCCTTACACTCTTACCCATCGAGTGATTGATATAAGATGACAACAGACAGTCTCGAACCTGAACAGTCCAGAAAAAGGTCGAAGAAGAATAGGATTCATTCGTCCATCAACGCTTCAAACGCATTGTCATCCCCGAATGGTCAGACAGTCCAACCAGACGAGGCCGTAGAAAAGCTGGATAATCTATCACTGGGAGTCGAATCAACGAAGGAAAAGAAGAGAAAACGAAAGGACATTGAAGGCGATCATGAAGAAGGTGCCGAAAGGCCCTCCAAGAAGAAAAAGCCAGATACAGCAAATGGCGACACCCAGGATAGTAAATCAGTTGATCGGATGAGTAAAGAGGAGCGTAAAAAGAAGAGAAAAGAAGAAAAAGAGGCGCGACGTGCGTCGAAAATTGCTTCCCTGGTTTTAGGAGAAGATGTCGAAGGATTCCTCAAGAAAAATGCCATCTCGATACACGGAGATGTAGCCCCCATTCTATCCTTCTCCCAATTAGATGTTTCGGACAATTTGAAGCAATGCCTGGCAACTTTCAAAGAACCAACTCCTATACAGGCCTGCTCCTGGCCACCACTACTTGCTGGGAAAGACGTGGTCGGAATTGCGGAGACCGGAAGGTGAGTTCTTCTCTGTTGTCTCGATATGGAATCTCTGATCCTCTGAATAGTGGTAAAACCCTTGCTTTTGGTATTCCAGCCCTTGCTCAGCTGGCGAACACCGAACGGCCACCAAAGGGTCAAAATATCGGCGTACTTGTCGTTTCTCCAACACGCGAGTTGGCAGTTCAGACTCACGAAACCCTTCTCGCTGCCGGAAAACCTCTCGGCATCACGAGTGTCTGTCTCTATGGTGGAGTCGAAAAAGAAGGGCAGAAAAAGCTCCTCAAGGACAAAAGACTCCGCATTATAGTCGGAACTCCGGGCAGGCTATTAGACCTTGCCAACGAAGGTGCCTGTGACTTCGGTTTGTACGTGTATAGACAAACTTTTGTTGCGATCGGCACTGAATATTCTCATGCTAGCGTCAAATTTCTTGTTCTTGATGAAGCAGATCGGATGCTGGACAAAGGTTTTGAGAATGATATTCGGCGAATCATAGAGAAGACAGACGCAGCCTCAAGACAAACCGTCATGTTTAGTGCGACATGGCCAGATAGTGTCCGTCGCCTAGCTGCGTCCTTCCAGCGCGATCCTGTTCGGATTACTGTTGGTCAAGATGACCTGACGGCCAATAAACGGGTGGAACAAGGTCAGTTGTCCCCCGCGAGCATAAGGTTTTCCGATCTCTCACCTTTGATATCAATTAGTCATAGACGTCTTTGATGACCCTCGCCAGAAGGAGTAAGTTTGATTCCTACGTTTATAACGTCTGCTTAGCCCATCTTTCACAGTGGGAAACTCCTTAAGATCCTCAGACAAGTTCAAAAGAAGAGCATAAAGGCTGGTTCAGCTGAGTTGCGCACCCTCATTTTTGTCCTTTACAAAAACGAAGCGCCCCGGGTCGAGCAATTACTGAAAGGCGAAGGTTACTCGGTATCGGTTCTGCACGGAAACGTCTCTCAAGATGCACGGCTCAAGGCACTAAACGACTTCAAGACGGGTGTTAGTGGATGTCTGGTTGCCACGGATGTGGCTGCTCGAGGTCTTGATATCCCAAACGTCGGAACAGTGATCAACTATACATTTCCGCTGACAGTGGAGGATTGGGTCCACCGCATCGGTCGTACAGGACGCGGTGGCCATGAAGGAAAGAGCATCACCTTCTTCACCGGGGAGAAGCACGAAAGGGCCCTTGCTGGGGAGCTGATGAAGGTCGTTAGAGAGAGCGGATACGAAGAATTCGCTCAGGGACTTCGCAAGTTCCCTATGACGGTTAAGAAAAAGGAGCACGGGGCGTACGGGGCGTACTTTAAAGAAGTCGACACTACCGTAAAGGGTACCAAGATTGTGTTTTAAACGTCTTTTAAATATATTCTGGTGCTTATAGTAGACGAGATTGACGTGGCCTCTGTTCCGATCCATTACGCCACTCACCTGGACCCACTCAGATCGTCGCAGTAGCTCATCAGTGCTGAAGCGCCCCTCCTCTTTGGACCAGGCCACATCCTTTGCGGCAACGCGAATCAGTAGCAATGTCTATCGCTAAGCTAGGTGGTCTGTGGGGAGGCTCAGAAGCAAAACGCAAGAATAGCGTGCCGAGCAGCGATGGACCAGGCGAAGCAGAAACATCCGTCCTGTAGGTTTTTGGCTCAGAATGAGTCGGGAGTAGACGCTGACTCGTCATCTTCAGTGACGAAGAACAGGGGTCGATCATCATGTCGTTGATTTCGCAGCTAAAGTAACCCCATTCTACAAGGATCAGCCTTGACACGCTGTTGACTGTGACACTGCGCCAGAATTGGTATGGATCTCAACAAAGTCACGTTCCCGACGTTCGTGTTGGAGCCAAGGAGTATGCTAGAACGGATCACAGACTTTATGAGTCACCCAGAACTCGTATTTGGGTGTGTACATCGCATGTATGGCTACGCAAAGCGCTTCTCATCGGTATGACGATAGCGCCGACCAGGAGGAAGACCCAGAGGAGAGATTCCTTCGTGTCCTTACGTATTACCTATCGGGGTGGCATGCAAAGCCCAAAGGGGTAAAGAAACCGTATGTTTTTTATTATTATTCTCGATTATCGCAGCAATTGACCCTCCTTCCAAGGTATAATCCTGTATTAGGCGAGGTAGGTCGCATCTGTGAGCCCGCCTACGATATTGAGCCAACAAAGCACTGTGAAGTTCTTCAGATGTCGCTACGATTATAAAGATGGGAGTCGTGGTTACTATATTGCCGAGCAAGGTCCGTCCCTCCGATATATCTCAGGCCAAGACTAACCCAAGTGGCAGTCTCTCATCATCCTCCCATTTCTGCCTACTTCTACATATCTCCCGCAAACCGCTTATGCATATCTGGGGAACTCAAGCCGAAATCGAGATTCCTGGGAAATTCAGTTTCTACGCATATGGAAGGAGAGAATAGGGTGTACCTATTAGGAAGACCGAATGATGGAGGTAAGTCTTTATCGATTACCCGTGGCTTTTACATGACATAATTTCTAGCTTATTCCCTCGGTTTCCCTAATATGTACGCGAGAGGAATTTTGTTCGGTTCCATGATTCTCGAGCTCGGCGATACATGTTTGGCTGTGAACGAGAATACAGGGATGGCCTGTAGCGTGGAATTCAAAGTAAAGGTATGTACTTTGGCTAACAGTGTGAGCCCCACTGATATGGTAGTAGGGATATTTCTCCGGCACATACAATGCGATCGCTGGAAGAGTTCGGAAAGGAGCAGTCGACGTCGGAGAGATATCAGGTAAATGGAGCAACCAAATGTACTATACAAATCTCCAGGTTGGTGTTCATTCTCTTGATTGAGCAACGCTTGACGTTTTCCGTAGACTGGTGAACGGAGAGAGCTTTTCGATGTGGATAAGTCACCCATCATGCCTAAGACGTGTTTGCCAGAAGACAAGCAAGAGAAGCACGAGTCTCGAAGGTAAATGCGCGTCTTTCGCATGTAAGTTTACTGGTATTGACGAAGCAGCAGATTGTGGTCGCAACTGACAGCAGCAATCAAAAACAAGGATATGGAAGCTGCGACTGAGGCGAAAAGTGCGATAGAAAACGAACAAAGGCAGCAAGCACACAAAAGAGACGAATTGGGTATCACTCATGAACCAAGATTCTTCAAAGTTCAGCCCGACGGGCGTTGGATCCCGAAAATCCAGTTCGTCGCTCTGTTTATTGTTTATTCGCTGAATTGCAATTAATATTTTGAAAGCATCCCAGAAGATCCAGTCGAAGCCGAGAAATGTGTTCAGCATTGGATTTGGGGACCTCATCCAGAGTTCTAACGGGCGGATGGATGAATTCTTACCTACACCATCCTTCGGGCCTTTGTTCACTCTGTTAGCTTTAGCACTAATATAAGCTTTATCCAACTATGGGGTGTATTATAGTACGAAGAGTAAGGTGTTGAGCGAAGAAATCCATACAAAGGCATAACAGCATAAGACGAACACGAAGTGAATATACAAATTCCATAGACATACCCCGAAAAAGA
>WSTO01000097.1:3100-28607 GCA_019627685.1 Serendipita sp. 399 | reverse complement strand
CGACACAATTTGGTACATAGAATCTCGTCCGAGCCTGTGGGACGCTTCCAACAAGGGATCCGCGTCACAGTTTCTCCACATCGACAGGGTAACGAGATTTCAACCCGGCAAGGTGGACATGCTCCGCGGTGACCTGTATCGAGAGAGTAAGGACAACATAAAACGAAGGGAGACCCGTCACCTACATTGAGCGGAGCAATTGTGATCGCAACTACCCAGCGGTCTTTCGCATGTTGAGGTACAGTTCGGAATGGGATCGGTACACGACGTTCTTACAACGCCGAGCTGTTCAAGACCCTTCTTTCCGCAAGGGCAAGTGGTAATCCTGTTGACGCTCTGGGGACACTCTAGATCACTTGCTGGATGCGGATGGCAAGTCTGAATAAGTTTGAGAATCAGCTCATCGGGACCAAGCACGACGACAAGGACAACGGACCTCTTTGCATGAGTGTTTCCCACATATATATTTCCTGTCATCAGAGTGAGTTTTGGACCTCAAATTGACAATGACCGAGTGGAGCTCACCTATCGCATCGTTCCTCACAGGAAAATCGTCCGCTCCATCGCTTTGTCCCATCAGAGCATTCATAAAGTTCGCCATCTCCACAACTCAGCACATTTTCGTTTCGCCCGCAATAGCATTGCTCCGTGGAGACCTCACCACACGGCAGACATTCGCCCGGATGACAAATCTGTTCACATCGATGATTCCCACATCGAAGTTTCTTCCCACAGACTGCGCCACACGACAGGGGCATTTCACCTGCGACCGCCATTCGACTGCATCTGAGGGACAAGCTTGTGCTCCCACAATAGCAGGGTTTGACGATGAGAGTAGAGCATGGTGGACATGGACCGGGATGACATGATAGAGGACAAGGGTGATCGCACGAAATACGTTTGCGCTGGCACGACATCCCACATGAATGCGGCATCGCTAACCGACCGGGTTTAGGATCGACTACAGCTCCACAAAAACACCTGTATGTGTTGAGTTTCCATTGGACGTGCGAAGTAGTACTACATACTTGTATGGTCCTGGAGGGCTGGTTCGTTGAGTCTGGCATCCTGGGCATCTCCACTCCGCCTCTTTGTCTTCATTTCTCGCCTGATATGCCGCTTTTGTTTCTTGAATATCTGCAAGGGCAATTAATTGAAAGTGATATGGGGAGATGGTAACATTACTGACTCTTCTTACTCCACGCCACAATACACTTGTTGTGAAAAACACCCCAACAGCATCTGTTCGTCTCCTCAGAGACAGTACATGTCCAGGTAGGTTGTAGTGGATGAATAGACGAGAAACAGATCACGCAGTCTGCGTAGGGTGGTGTTCGAAGGGTCTCGATGAGCTTTCTGGTAAGGTCTGGGACATTGACACCATCTAATTGTGAATAAAATGTTGAATCTGAGGATTCGTGTCTACTTGTACCCCCGATTGAGCGCTGAGGACCAAGCGGTTTGCTGACAGATTCAGTGGCAGACGGTTGTTCACCAGTGGAACTAGACAATTGACCTCCAAATTTACGAGATCTCGATGTCTTTGGGACTGTAGAAGAGGCAGAGGGCCTATTGTGACCTTCATTTCGAGGGTGGTTGTGCTCTCCAGAGGCTGACTGCTCTTCGTTTGCTGATTTTCGAGGTTTGGAGTATCTTCCTCTTCCTCTACGATTGCTGTTAGAGGATTGTTGATGGTTTGTGGACGAGTCTTGTTGATGTTGGGAGCTCATGGGGTCGAAGAGGAAGGAAGGCAAGGGACGAAGTGAAGGGCAGTGAGCAAGCAGCTGAGTCAAAATCCAAAGTGACATCTGAGCGCCTCCGCTTCCATTACGGATCGGAGCCGGACCTCGGGCGAGGAAATGACTTGGAATAAGTCTCCGGAATTCCTTCGTCGTCGTCGCTGGTCGCTGAGCCCCTTAGAGCTTTAAAGCCCAGATGTCGTCAAAGGCGGATGACTACAAACTTTTTGGACCCAACCATCTCTCTCCTCTCTCAGTAATCATCACTAGTGATGAACATATTTCAACTTCCTCCAGAACTCTTGCAAAATATCGTCAGCAGAACGCTGCTCAATGCCGACTCCAATCGAGGGGTGGTAGAAGAGCAAGGCTCTACCAGAGTCCCTCCGTCCAGTCAAACCACAGAACAAAATAAGCAGTCTGGGCCAAGGGCAATGTCCTGTACCATCTGTTCAGGGGCCGTATTCACAGATTCCGAGGATCAGAGAGCCCATTACAGATCCGATTGGCATCGCTACAACGTCAAAGCAAAACTCTCAAACAAACCACTCCTCAACGAAGCTGCATTTGAGAATGCCGTCGCTCGTCAGTCCTTTCCCCTCTCTTTCTTCACTATCATCCATCTAAACCATTTCCTTTCTTCTCCCTAGATCTCTCCGATTCCATTTCCGGCTCAGAGTCTACCGATTCTGATGCCGAAAGTACGGAAACAGATGCTGTACAGCATGCACTGAAGCGGGCTCGCATATCAGCGAGTAGACCCGTCTCGCCCTCGGAGGAGGATCAAGACGCTCGCCAACAAATCCCAAAGACAGCCGTTCAGTGGTTTCATTCTCCTCCTTCTACACAAATTGGTCTTTATAGAACCATATTTCCTCTCAAGACGGAACCTGAGGACTACGTTCAGCAGCTCAGAAAGTTGCAAGAACCTGTAGATGGTGGCAGGTATTGGACGCTGTTGATGATCGCGGGTGGTCATTTCGCCGGAATGGTGGTGAAAATCGGCCGGGACAGTACTAGTACGGAGATCACATCCACAGCGAAGGGGAAGGGGAAGCAAAAGCCGACGGACTACGAGGTGATTCTTCATAAAACGTTTCATCGCTATACAAGTAAGTCTATTATCCCGTGTTTAGGTGTAAGGGGACGATCATCGACCTCCTTTTGCAGCGAGACGAAAGCAGGGTGGTTCTCAATCGGTCAACGATAACGCGAAAGGACCCGCCAAGAGTGCCGGTGCGCAGCTTCGAAGATACGGAGAACAAGCGCTCCGCGAGGATATTCGGAACCTCATGAAAGAGTGGGCAGACGACGTCAACGCGAGCGAGAGAATATGGATCCGATCCAACGTATCAAATAAACGTATTTTCTACGATTACGAGGATGCTGTTTTTGCACGAGGTATATATCCCCTTCCTTTCGGCCTGTCCTCTCTTTCGGTTTTTAAGATTCGATCTGATTGCCCGGTTTAGACGATGAACGGCTGCGAAATTTTCCTTTCCCCACGCGAAGACCTGTACGTGACCAAGCTATAATCATCGCGATTTTCATCTTACATCTAATCAGACCCACACCGAGCTTTTACGATCTCTGAACGAGTTGATTCATGCGAAAATCACACAGTATACCGAGGCGGAACTAAAGGAACAAGACGAGCACGCTCTTTCGCTCCTTCCAAAGCCCAAAGTAGTGGCATCTTCTCATCCCCAATCGGCACCCCAAAAAGCCACAAAACCGAAACCAGAAGCGCCTAAATTGACAAAGGAACAAGAAGTACAGCGCGATATGTGGTTACGATTGCTGGAAATGACCAAAAAGGGAAGATTGGAATCGTTACAAGCGTTCGTGGAGAGGATCTTGACGACGGAGATGAAGAGCGGCGTCGATGCTCGTGTCCCAGACCTGGATGGGCTTGAACCAGAGGACATTGGATGTACATTGCTCTATATTGCATCCGCTTCGTCGCAAGAGGAGGTGGTGCGTTGGCTATTGGAGCAAATGAATGCGAATCCGACATTGCGTTCGCCCGAAGGGGAGGAGGACGGCGGGAGGACACCGTACGAGGTCGCGGGTTCTAAACCTGTTCGAGATGCGTTTCGACGGCTTGCGGGTGTTTATCCTGATCGATGGGATTGGCTCACCGAGGGTCGGGTTCCAAGCGTGTTAAGCAAGGAGATGGAAGAGGAGCAGGATAGCAAGAAAAAAATGCGCAGAAAGGGTCTGAAGGAGAAGATGAAGGAAAGGGAGGAGAGGAATAAGACGGGTGGGGGTGCGACGACGGAGGAAGATGAGACGGATGAGGGTCATGCTAGGAGGGGGGCTAGGAATCATGATCCAGTTATCCCCAAGGGACCTCAAAGGCTTGGTGGTACTTCGGGGGGCGCTAGCAGTGTTATGGGTTTGACGCCTGAGATGCGAGCCAGAATAGAGAGGGAAAGAAGGGCGAGGGCGATAGAGCTTCGAATGCAGAGCCCTCAGCAATAGTTGTGTGCACGAGGCTTGTGGGTTTTTGGTGTACGAGTATCTCCCGTAGCATAGAGCGTACATGCACCTGTAGCATCTGGTAGCAGTAACTATCGTGGCCGCCAGAGTTGGCGCAATCCCTATACGTTGCAAAGCTGAATCCAGAGTTATTTTTGCCTTTCAAATCCGTTATTAGATATCCGTGAATAGATCTCATCGGCGGTTTGCTTACCTGAGCGGCTTGTCAGAGAGAGGTGAGCATTAATGGCCGCGATCGACGCAAGCGGGAGGCTGACCGTGGAGATTTGAAACATGGCTCTGTAATCTCAATCACTCACGTCTGTCTGAGCGATCCGTTCTAGAACAGTGGGAAGTGGTGCAGTTCGCCACCAGCGAGAAAGGGCTTGATACGGGTGACACGTACGACAGCCGCAGCCTCCCGTGCAAAGCGGCTACAGCAGTCAGCATTTAAATGACGGTCATTGAACCAATGTCAACCTGTGCCGCGGCTCGTACTTTTGGCATTTGCACCAAGTGGAGCCCTAAAGGGACCGTCGACTGAGGAGAAGATGCAAAAATATCAAAAAGCATCTGGTTCAGTAGAGTCTAGTCAGCTTATCGTTGCCCGTTCTCGTTGCTTGATAAGGCTAAATGCCAACGATTGGAGTCATCCGCCGACATTGAAGACGTGGTTTAGTTGACGGGTGGCTGTGCCAGATCGACTAAACCACGGTGGCTAATGATCGGTTGGTGCTTTGTTAGGATGAATACCGCCTTTGTAAGAGGAGTAAGATATCATAATATTATGATAAACCGCAAAAAGAGGCTGTCGAGAGCGAGCCGATGGGAGAGGGGAGTCGAGCAGTATAAAAGGACCTGGAAAGACGGGCAGTCTTGTCCTCATCAAGTTGTCTTCCATAACATCTCGTCTTCGTCTTCATCCACATCTACTCTCGAACACATCGAACATTCAATTTAGTCTCCCTCCATTGCCAGCCATGAGGTCCACCTACCAGTTCACCGTCTACAACCATGAGGCCGGCGTCAATATCTTCAAAATCCTCATCTTGCTTAACGAGCTTGGACTTACTTACAAGTAACGATTATATTCTCCGCTCTTGAAGCGGCTATAACTGATATCGGAATTATAGGGAGTACCTCCTCGACTTTGGCAAACAAGAGCAGAAAGAGGATTGGTATCGCAAGATGATGCCAAATGGTCGTATTCCCGCTTTGGTAGACCATTGGAACAACGACAAGGTCGTTTGGTAAGTTTCCTTCCATAAGTATAAGTCTTCATCGACTGAGTATACTTATTCCAGGGAGAGCAATGCGATGTTGTTGTATATTTGCACCCACTACGATAAGGAGAGAAAGTTCCTCGTCTCGGAACCAAACGAAGTTGCTGATATGAACACCTGTGAGTACTTTGGTACTGTTACCAATAGCTGTGAACCATTTCTGACCTGGTCCCAGGGTTGTTCTTCCAAGCGTCTCATCAAGGTCCCTTCTTTGGGCAATTGCAATGGTTCTCGTTGTATCACGAAGAGAAGATCCCATCCGCAATCGACCGGTTCGTAATGAGTTTTCATACATCGCATTACCTTGCTGACTTCAAAGACAGCTACACGAACGAGACACTGCGCATCCTCAGCGTGCTCGACTCTGTCCTGAAGGACAAAAACTGGTAAGTTACGACCCTAGAACAAAACGAAAACGAGGTCACTGAGGGTTTTCGCCTAGGCTCGTCGGTAACAAATGCACACTGGCGGATATTGCGTTTGTCAAATGCAACGAATACGCCACCCGTGATCTTCTCGGTGATCAATTCGATTTCGAGAAGGAGTTCCCGCACGTCTACCGTTGGCACCGCACCCTGATGGCTCGACCCGCCGTAGATTGGGTGTTCAAATATAAGGCCGAGCAGGACTGTGGTAGGGAGAGGCAACACGTTACTGGAGAGTCCCATTCTAGCTATGACAAGCGTACGAAGGAGCTTGCAAAGGGACAGGTTTGAAGGAGCATCCTAGAGGTTTAGTGGATGTCTCTCTATGATCGTCCCTCTCGGGATTCTGCATGGACGCTCGATAGTGCCATAGTCTCTATAACTGAATTTTATATGCGAATGAATCATTTATTTCGTTTTATCGTGCCGAGAGCTGAGCACTTGGCAATGATGGTCGAGGGCCAAAACGTTAGAACTCTACTTTCACCACCTCCATGCATAACCCACCGCGTCGAGTCCTTATCACTGTACGAAATGTTCGCCAAACATTAATCTGATACTGAATCAACATCAATGGCGCAGAATGACGATGGTCCACCCTCAAGAGACTCGCCATATGTTTTCGGGCTGTACAAGGCGTTGAAAGAACTAGGTGTGGTCCAGACGTATATCTCACCCATAGTGAGAATCTGATGAGATGAATAGGCTGGAATGTTACCGTCGTCTTACCATCATCCCAGAAGAGTTGGATTGGTAGCGAGCCTCTCATTGTTACGATTCCCGGTCACTGACAAGGACCAGGCAAGGCGTTTCAGATCCATGATGTCGTCAAAGGAAGCTATTATTACCCTTGCGAACCAGGTGTGTAGGTTGTATGATCGATAATCACGAGCTAAAGGACTGTGGAGATGGACTGGGCGAAACATCGGAGCTGCGTAGACCCCTGAAGGAGGGTGAGGTGGACGAATGGATCTTGCTTGATGCGGTGCGTTTACGAGGTTCTCACCTATCACCCATTGTAATTCCTAGTTTACAGACCCCGGCGACGTGCACCAACGTCGCACTGCATAATCTGTTTCCTGGACAAATTGACCTTGTTCTCTCTGGCCCTAATTACGGTGCGTCTAGATTCTTATACGAGAGATTCGATCCTCCCGTCTGATTGGGAAACATTAGGTCGAAACACATCAGGTATGGCGACAAGCCGAAGCACTTTGGGCGTCTTTGGTTGACACCAGGGTGTTTATAGCTGCATTTGCGCTCTCTTCCGGTACCGTCGGGGCTGCCATGTCCGGGGCCCTATCACGGGTTCGTTCGCTCGCCCTCTCCTACGGGAATTTCCAGTACCCACCACCAGCGGAATTAATTTCGCTCGCCCACGAACTCTCTCTGAAGATTGTTCAAGCATTGTGGAATGACTGGGGTCGTGACGAGGACTCGGAGGCCTTGTCGAATTTCGTCCTGGAACATATGGATCAGGAGAAGGACCGTACGCAAGTTTTGGGCCAGACGCGAGGCCTTCGAGACGGAGAGGTCGATTTATACGCCGTCAATATCCCGATTCTTCCGGCGTTGATACAGGAAGGAGGTATGAAGGTTGTTTGGACTCGGCAATGGCGAAACGAGTATGGTCGGCTATTCAAACGCGGAGACAGAGAGCCAAAAGGAATCGGAGCAATTGAAGAAGGCGAACAGAAGGTAACTCAACGGGCCGAAGAAGATGAGCTCGTCTTCTCATTCTCTCCGGAATGGAAGGGGCTTCTATCTCCCGACAAGGATGCGCTCCCGTATGGAACTGATGCATGGGCCATTCACCACGACATGACGACGGTCACACCGTTGAAAGCGACGTTCGGAGAGCCATCAGCAGGGAGTATGGGGTTTGGTTCTGAACATAGGGAGCTCATGAATTCACGTTGGGCTCGCGGCGGACGGCCGTTTGCATTGGATGGACGGTGAGAGACCAGCTTGGCTGCAAGCATCGCGAAAATAATAATATAATAAAACATTTCTTTTGGCGAGAGAATGAACGCCGTATTTACAATCGGTTACAACTGCCAACTAGTGAGACGTTCTTCGCGGACTTAGCTTGCTTCCGCCTTCCTTGGACTCTGCCTTAGTTGTTTCTCAGTGAAAAGCTCTTCGGGACTTTTCTCATTACTTTGAATCACGGAAAATTTTACCTTATATTCGTCCATTAATTCGCATCCATCCCGTTTCATCATATCACTTCGCCGCCTTCGGACTTCCCAGTGCACCTTGGACCACGACTGCATCATCATCATCGTTGCCCAATGCTGCTTATCGCCAGCATTTTTCTCTTGCTCGCAGCGATACTCTCTCCAGTATTGGCACAAAATGCGACAACGACGATTGTCACGAGTCTCCCCGTTTCTACCATTCGTGTGACAGTGACGAGTGCTTCGCGCGTTACAGTTCTGCCTTCGACAATCTTTACGACCACCAACATCGTTTCCTCCATTCCTACTGCAACCGCGAGCGCCGCAGCACAGTCTACGCCGGTCACACTCGACACCAGAATCGGGCCCGCGTTCGGCGTGTTGGGTGCCCTCCTCATTCTCACAGGTACGATCGCAAAATTAGTGTGATAGTAGCTGATACAAGCTCTAATTAGGTCTTCCCAGCGCGTTCTGGGGTCACAAGAATCGATGGTATGTTGACGGTAGATCGACATGAAGGGTATTTAGCTCACGTGACTCCTCCGCCCTCCACAGGACCTCGTTCTTCCTCATCGGCTTCTACACATTAGCGGTAGTCTGTCTGTCGCTCATCCTGCGATTTGGAGTCCTGCAAGCCGTCAAACCTCCGAATGAAACTCTGAAAGGACTATTCGTGCTTTCATGCTGTGTCGCTGGTATCATTGGAGGAGGAACTACAATCTTCTTCTACCAGGGGACCAAGTATTTCATCGGAGGCTGGGGAGGCTTCGCCTTTGGATTGTTCATCCAATGCTTCCACAACGGTGGACTCATACAGCCCATTGGGTTTCGCTGGCTGCTATATATCGGTGGGTGTTAATTTATCTTCGTCTTACTCTCTGTGAGCTGAGCAAAAAATTAGGATGTTCGGTGATCGGTTTTGTGCTTTGCACACTGCCCAGGTTGCATTACAAAGTTCTTCTCGCAGCAACTGCTATGGTCGGGGCGTCCGCATTCATCCTTGGAGTTGATTGCTTTACTACTGCTGGCCTGAAGGTACGTGTTCTATCATGGGTACATTGGATTATTCTGAATGCTGGTCATAGGAATTCTATGTGTATAATCTTGGTTTCAAAGACCTCTTCCCTAAATTCGCCGACATAGATTTCCCAGTCTCTCAGACCATGCAAATTGAGCTCGGCATGATTGGTGCCGTCGCTATCATGGGCATGGCAGTCCAGGCACGCGTCCTAATCGCGCTCCAGGCTCGACTACGCGAAATTAATGCTGAACAAGAACGCCGCAACGCAGAAATAGAAGCCAAGGCTGCAGTTCGCTTCCAACAACTGGACCAGGAGCTTGAAGATTGGGAACAGGCCCATGGGAAAAGAGGCGGGTTGCGTGGATCCAAGCATCCGGACGATTTGGAAGCCGGGGGAAGTCATCGTCCATCATCGCAGTTCAGTATATTCAAGTCAAGGGCAAAGGGACAATCCACATCTACGGTGGTGGATGCTACAGCCGGCAATTCTCAGACGCCAAAGGAGGAGAACGTTGCGAGTCCTCAGCTGAACCTAGACTTCGGTGACTCGGTTGCAAAGTCCTTACCGGGAGATATGCTCGATTCGACCCCGACTGGCCGTCTAAGCGAGGAGGAGAAGAAGGATCCAAATATTAGACGCAGCATCCAGCTTCTGGACGAAATACAAGGCATTCGTGATACCATCAACCAAATCAAAACCGATCCATCGATTGACGCATCCTCGACGCATCCCGGAAATGGGCGCAGGTCCTTCACGCTCTCGGATTCTAAACCGATTGAAATGGTATCGATCCGGAGAACTGTAGGGACTGGCCCAAGAGTTGTTGTACAGAGCACTCCTACTCGCCCTACCAGCACGCCAGCATTGAGCGAATGGGATGATTATGTGAAGAATCGTACTCTTTTCCAACCTCCATCAGGAGTATCGCAGCCGATCACACCTGCCCAGGTTCAATCGCATCGTCCTCATTCCATCACTATGCCAGCCGCTGTTGCTCAAGCACTCGACCAGCGTCAGGCGAGGGAACGTGCCTATGAGACGGGTGGCCCGACTGCCTATCTCGATGCTGCCGCTCGGCCCCAAGGTCCCGAAACTGGGACAAGACCGGCTTCAACTTACCTGAAAGGAAGAGATCCCACCCCTGATTCTGAGGACGATGTTCCTCTTTCACGTCAGCGGCGTGATAGTAGCGGGGCAAACTCCATGTTGCAGGGATCCAGTAGGAAAAGGGTCGACTCACAAGTCATCATCCTTCCACCGGCAAAACCATCGCCAGTTCGCACCCCAGATCAGCCTGTTGTGAAAACCTTTGAGCAGCTGTCGTCGAGGCATCGAGAAAAGATCCGCGAGCTTCAGGAGCCGATCAGCAGGAAGGAGTCTGAACAGGCGCAGATTGATGACGCCAGAGATCGCTGGGAACGAAGTAGGGCTGTTGAACGGAGCGTGATGTCTCAGAAGGAACAGGAGAAAACGCGGAACCCCGGTCGTCGATCGCAGATGCCTGAGTCTAGGAACTCGACTCATGCTAGATCTCATAGCGCTTTTGGTGTTGGATCGAATGGCTCCCGCCCATCGTCGACCGCCAAAGTTCAAGACTGGCAACGACATCAAGAAGTCGTACGTGCTGAACCTGGTCGCCGAAAAGCTGGAGAGTCGTCTGCGCCGCAAGCTAGCGGTCGACCAAGATCGAAATCGCCTCTCCCTTTTCCGACTGCTGACCGGTCGACTCGTCCCCAATCACAGTTGTATTGATATCGCCTATTCATATAAGGACGATTACTCGGAACTATCATTATTCCTTGGAAGGCCTTGGTGGACTCTATGGACACACAGTTCTCTGTTTTTTTTCCCTTGGTTTTGTCTGATGCTCTTACATTACTACCCTCACTATCATTACACACTCCCCCTCGTTTCGTTCCAGTCCGTTCTCCTTGCACGTTTACGCACTCACGTTCTACTGTCACCTAACTCCTTCGCCATCTTTTAGCACTGCATAATAAGCGCATCACCGCTATCGTCATCGTGTACATCATTAGCAATGGCACAATCTTCTCGCTAACCCTCTACGATGTGAGGCTCAAACAGTGCCTATCGACGCTCCTTTCGAATCCGCTTCTCTGATTGTTCTTTCCTCCTTGTTCGCTGTTTCAGTTTCTCAAACTTTCGCGCGGCTTTGGTTTCATAACGAAACTTTGGCTTTTGCTTTACTGGTTTTGCAGGGATGATTGGTTTTTCCTTCCGAGAGTTGACCTTCTTTGGGCGTTCCTCGTATGTATCTAGCTTCGGTAAGCTCGAGTTTGCTGTCCTCAGATCTTCTGGATCGAATTCCTCAACGATAGTGACGTTCGCCAGCTGCTCCTGGCCCTGGTACTGAACATCCTCTTGTCGAGGGCCGGTCTGAGAAGAGGTAGAGGGCTGACTCGTATCTAAAACAAAACCAATTCAATTATTATTCGTAAAAAATTGACAAGAGATATACGTACCTGTGTCGTACCCTCCACCGTAGGCTCGTTCTACTTCTCGCGCATTCTGTACCGCCCTTTCCTTGAGCTCTGTCCGTCTCTATACCCGTAAAAAGTCAGATTCACGGTTCGGACACTTGCTGAATGTATTGAAGGACCTCTCTTCTCTCTTCCAAACGGGCTTGTCGCTCTTTCTCCAACGCTTTTGCCTTACCCGCCTCCTGACGGGCTAATTTTCGTTTCCTGAAGCCAGTCAAATATTCTCTAAGAATTACATAAGTAGAGAAAATTTTACGCGTTGTTGGCCTAAAGCTCACCGTCTAGCGTTCTCGTCGAACAAAACCTCTTTGACCTGCTCCTTTTTCTGCCTTTTTTTCGAAGCCCAGACTTGGTTCTCGTGAGTCAAGACAGTCACATTAGAAGGTGATTTGGGAGGCATTTTTGAGAGAAAAGGACTTAGGGTGGGGCGGACGAAGTGACATTCGCAGTGACCCAACCAGGCCTGCGAGCCCTTGATGTCTCGGGCGACAGAGAATCACCAAGATAATGACAGTGGATGGGAGAGGATTCTTTGGAAACGACAACGATTCCCAGATAATTATGTCTCGCCTAGTAGATTCTTAGAATCCCTGCGGAAGAATAGTAAGTTGGGCTTTGCCTCCATATATACCGGTACTCATCCTACGTCGATAGGTAATTTTGTTCCATATACTTATATTCCGCTCGTTCTCTCAGCAACATCGGTGTGCCAACACGTTGCGAATATCTTCACGTTTCTATCTATATTTATTCGCCTCAAAGAGAAAACGAATGACCCTAGGGCCGTGATATGGATTTCAATATTTCTTTTCATCGCTGGATACTCTTTATGGGAGAGAGTATCGCATACACGAGCCTCCGGGTCACGACGTGAAGCTTGTATGTTCTACAATCTTGTTCTCCTTCGTTCACCCTTTATTGACGATATAAAGTCTCCCGAGTATTGAGGTCGTCTATCCTCGTTTTCATGGCACTGCTATCTCTCTCTCCAGTGTTGAGAACTCTGACCGAGGCCACCTCGTCGGATTCTATCTGGGCTCTATCCTTCTTCTTATTTACACTTCACACTCTTCTTGCGGACTATACAGACCCCGTACCTCATGAGAGCCGTAAAAGGTGGCATCATCCTCTATTGACTGTCCAAGAAGACTAAGTCCCCTGCAGATTGACATCGGTCCTCTCCATGAATGCTGCAATTTCGTCCAGTGTCGTTTTGGCATCCCGTCTAGATTCTGACCTGGCCGTTTTTGCCCTCACGTTACTCGCCGTTCAAATGTTCGCGCTTTTTCCCTTGTTAAGACGGCAACTCCATGTGAGAGCTATTCAGTCGCGCTAATCGTCTCCACTTACATTATCTTAGTCTACCCCTGTCGCCATGAGAGTTGCAATGACGGCTGTTCTATCAACCGTCGCAATCAGCCTCATGGCTCATCATTCCACCACGGCTGGTTTGATCACCAGCTTTATGTTATTCTTTATCACTTTTTTTGCACCCGGAGTGCTGGTATGGGCCCAGAGATATAAGAAGTTAGTGTTCTGCTATGAATTTATCACCCATGCTGACGCATCACAGCGAGATTCGTGGAGAGTGGGATGTCGCTGTCCCTGACGTTAGCAAATCGTAGCATTGATAGTGGGAAAAGGGAACCCGTTCACACTAGGAGGTGCCCTTTGAAGTTCTCTGCCTTGTTGCAACTGCGGTCGCTGAGTCTTCGCACGTTGCGGAATATATGGAGAGAAAGGCCATAAAGCGGTGTCAACATAATGTCGTCAAAGGTCCGCAGCTTTATCGCACCGTTGAACGTGTGCTAATGTCTATATCAATAAGGCGTGCCAATCACTATACAGTACATAAACGTCGACCTTCGAACCTGCCAAAATCATCATATTTTCTTCGTCAGATCCTCCACTCCCTCTTTCATCGGCTGATTACCTTGCGCTACATGCTCTTTGCTGCAAGGCGGCCTGGACGCTAGGTGTGGCTGAATATCTTGATTAAAAAAAAATCAACAGCAGCTTGAAGAGCCTCTAGTCCTAGCTCAACGTTGCTCTGCATTGCTCATGGCTCACTTGCTTTCATCCGCCCTGTTTGCTTTAGCAGACAAATGATTGCCGTTTTGCACCCCTCTGCGTGCATGTCGTAAGAGTTTTGTAGCTGTTTACAACAGTTGTAGTAAATTCCTTCAAAAGCCGCCATTACACGCATTGGGAAAATTCAAGGTTTGGAGCGTTTGACAGCTGGATGCTTCCTCCCGACCACCATGGCTAGTCAGATAGAACTCATAGAGAATAGCAGCGTAGAAGTATCTACTAGTGACGACAAGGACGACTTTCCACCTGAACCAGAGAACTATGGGCAACTACCCGTCTTTGGTGCTCTCACTTTATTGTTCGACGCCTTACAAGCCGAAAGAAAGCAAGATGTACGAAGAAGAATACTAGAGAAGTGGTTTCATGTTCGTATAACTGCGTCCAAGCGAGTGGCAAAACCTACTAATCATTGGCATCTTTAGCTATGGAGGCAACGCGTCGGACCGAACCTCTATCCAGCGTAAGTACGCAATCAGCGTGTTTGTTTTTACATTCTGTAACACGAAGCAAACAGGTTACGGCTTATTTTGCCACAGGTCAGCATATGGCTTGTCGAGATCAGCATTAACCGCCTTTTAGAAAGATAGAGAACGCGCTATATATCATTGTAAGGAGGCGAATATCGCAAAGGCCCTGATTGCAGTAATGGGTATTGAGAAGGCGCCCGACGCGGCTCAGCTTCTCAACTGGAAACGACCCTCCGGTGGTCACCATCATCACGTTCGCTCCTCTTCATATAATTTTCATTGATATCAACGCTGATTGAAAGATAGAAATCGGCGGTTGGTGACTTTCCTGGTCTAGCATACGAAGTCATTTCAAAAAGATCATCCATCATCGAAGGAACGTTGCGTATCGATCAACTCAACGAACTACTTGATGATCTCTCGAAACGTGGCTCAAAACTGTAAGCTAAATTCTATGCCAGTCATGGCTTGAGCTTAGTCGACCGGTTTAGCGAGCACCAAAAACGTGTATTCTCTCAGTTGTTCCTCAAATGTACCGCCGAAGAGATCAGGTGGATCATCAGGATCATTCTTAAAGGTATGGAGGGTTGAAATCATCCACCCACACCGCCTAAAATCATTTCAGATCTGAACGCCGGTGTGAAGGAATCAACTGTTTTCGGGGTTTTTCATCCAGACGCTACAGCTGTCTTCAACTCATGCTCTGACTTGAAGCGTGTTGCTTATCAACTGTGGGATCCGTCTCACCAACTAGCGGACAATGTTGGTATCCATTCTTTAGCTATTCCTCCCGACTCATCTCAGAACAGGACAAAACGGTACAAATATTCCGGTGCTTCGCACCGATGCTCTCAAAGCGTCCACCAAAGAACCTTACCGATGCGGTTAAGCGCTTCGGTGGCGTTCCCTTCAAAGTCGAGGAAAAGCTGGACGGGGAACGAATACAGTTACACAAGCGAGGGACCCTTTATTTTTATTGCTCCAGGAAATCAAAAGATTATACCTATCTTTATGGAAAACAACCAGGAGAAGGTTCTCTAACCCCCTATATTCATGAGTCCTTTAACCCTGAGGTTGAAGAGTAATATATATCATGCCTTATATGAAGCCCAGTCATCTAATCAGCTTACAGGTGTATTCTCGATGGAGAAATGCTGGTATGGGACCCCATCAGCGAACGCTACCTGCCATTTGGGACACTCAAAACGCATGCTGGGGGTACTTATTTCATCTCTCCTCATGTTTTCTCCTAAATTCTTTCGTAGATAAGCTTACAAAACGAGAGCACACACCAAGACCCTGTTGTAAGCTTCTCAATTGATGCTGGGGCTATGAATTTTGACTGGGAGTGCCGCAGTCAAAGTTTTCGACGTTCTCTATCTCAACGGCAAGTCGTTGACCGGCTATACTCTGATGCATAGGCGACGAACTTTGGAAAGGGTATTTGACCCTGTGGATGGGCGACTCGAGATCATGCACCAATTCGACGCCACAACCATCGGGGATGTTCAAAACCTTCTCCGAAAGGTGGTAGAAGATCGGTATGGAGTTAACAGTGATGAAAATGCGGGTCTCTTACCTGTCCTAATTCAGTGGAGAAGGCCTTATTCTCAAGCACCCTAACTCCACGTACATCCTAAATGGAAGGGTTGATCAATGGGTGAAAGTGAAACCTGAGTATATGGTCGACTGCTCCTCATTTTGGAATTAAAATGCCGATACTGATAGCGCCTAGGAAGGACAAGGGGATACTTTTGACTTGCTTGTCGTTGGTCAGTACCCTCGCCGTATTCCCTTAATCCAGTCCACTGAATAACCTTGTAGGGGGGAATTATGGAACTGGATCTCGCCGCGGCGGGGTTTCCACTCTCATTGTCGCGGTGAAAGATGACCGACCCGGTGCCCCAGGGGATGGTAATATGTGAGCATTTATTATCATTTAGAACTTTACCTGATGGTCGCTTCTCAAGGTGGACGAGTTTTGCGAGGATAGGTTCTGGCTTCTCGTTTGCAGACTATATCACAATTCGATCTAAGCCCTGGTAAATTCATTTACCTTTCATTTGTCCTCTGCTCCTTAACTGCCTATATTTAGGGCTGAATGGGGAGAGAAAGGACCTGCTTTTCTGCAGACTGCGTCCCGTTCCACAGACGACAAGGGCGACGTTTATTTGAACCCAGAAGAGTGAGATTTCCTTCGTGTCTCCTCGTACTCGCTAACCATGTGCGTGAAGCTCTTTTGTTGTGACCGTGAAGGCAGCCGAGATCACTGTAACAGGTGGGGTTAGCGTTTAGAACACAGAGAATTCTAATGCGCCTTTCAGATGTGTATCACTTGAAGCTCACCCTTCGCTTCCCCCGCGCTATTCGTATACGTGATGAATACACTGCCAACGATGCAATGACGGCTACTGGTACGCTGTATATTTATCTTCACGATACACGCTGAGCAAGCAAACTAGAAATTCTGGAGCAATTTAGCTCAGGAAGGAAGAGAAAACATGAACAGGAGGAGCAGTGCGTGGTTACTTGTTGATATTACTCACCCTCTCACGATGTTTCAGAGAATCCAATAAAAGGAAAAGGCTGGGCGTTAGAAAGAAGGTTCGTTAGCCTTATATGACGGAAATATACTGATTTTGGTATAGGCAATTGTTTCGAGCGCGTTTCACGTGACAAACGTGGCTTCCACTTCTCGTTCCTCAAGCATATTCGCTGGAAAGAAGCTTCGTGAGTGCCCACTGAATGAAAAGAATAAGGCTCATATCCTATATAGTCATTTTGGCTGCTACTCAGGCAGATGTCCCGTACAAAAGAGAAGAAATAGCGAAGCTGTTCGTGTGCCATCAAAAGATGGTGAAGATGCTTACCTAGTATACAGTGTGAAAGACAATGGTGGATCACTGGTGGCGACAAAGAACGGAAATCCGGACGTCATTGTCTTTGGTGGAAGAAACACTCGTGGGTAGACTGCCAATGCCAATTTTCTGTATCTTACCATATTGTTAGCACCTGATGTCAAGGCTATCATCAATGAGGATAAGCACGATATCCTGTACCCTCAGTGGGTTATTGATTGCGTGAAGCGGAAGGAGTTGATGTCAACTCGTTCGAAGTATGTCTAAATGCCCAGTCGTAACCAACATTAATGTTTGTAGATATCTTCGCCACAAGTCCTCAACACACATGTCCGACACAGATACAGAGGATACGGACTCTGAAGGCGAAGCAGCCCAAGCGGACAACGAGCAGAGCGAGCAAACAAATGCCCTTTCAACTATGCAAGATACCACACAAACATCGGTACTGGAAGATTTGGAATCTCGCCCACATTCAGACTGGATTAAGCTGGAGCCCGATGATATGGTAGACCTGGGAAGACCGATTTTGGAACTTTCGGAGGACGATGCGACTGATCACGAAGAGCCAGACGAGGAGGGTGAATGGGTCAATATACTGGGTCAACGTAGCAACTCAAATGCGAATAATAGTACATCTCAAACGGTCGGTGTTCAACGCGTGGATTGCTCGAAACCTAATGCATCTTCATTTTCAGGGCGACTCACCGAAGATGGGAGAAGACGATGAATCCATGGAGCTAGATCAGGAAATGTTCTTCAAACACTCGTTCGTCGTTCCTAACGCACTCTCATGCATCCCTGAGCTAAGCCATCGAAATTAGAGTGTTCTATCTTGACTCACCAAGCAACGCCCGCATGAATGGAATGCTGGTGAAAACTACGAAAGAGGCAAAGTTAACAAAGCGGTTTGAAGAAATTGAAGAATCTATTGCCAAATACGGGGGCCGGGTCACGTCCAATGTTCAGGAGCCAAAGCTCACCCACGTAATTCTGGACAACGATGACTTGAGCCGTCGTAAGACTATATTTGGGCTTACTTCAAAGTAACAGTCGTCGCATCTTATGCTTTCAGTTCACTTACTCCTCCAATACAGGGGCAAATTCCGGAGACTTGTGATTTCGGAATACATCGATGCTTGCATTCAGGAAAAGACGATGATTAACGAGGAAGGCAAGTGAGACAGATTCGTCCGGTGCATCACATCTAAGGGACTTTCCAGACTTTATTGCCTAATTAACGTGAATGGAGTCGATCCAAAATAATACACACTTTGCATAATTACCTGTTAACCATAAGATGAGATCGAAGAGTGTCTATTGTGCTTTTGATTTTCCGGACCCCTTTCCGACGACGGTTACTCCTTTCCCGCTTTTCACAACTGCTTTCAGAGCGTTGGCTTTCTCCTCTTTCTCCAACCTCATTTTCCCTTTATTCCCTTTCTTGTTCTTCTCTCCTCTTTCCACCTGGTCGTTGGATACCCTCCCATTAACATGGACACTAACGCCTGCGGTCTTTTTCCCATCCAATACCTTCGCCATCTTCATACGTTTCTTCCTTCTTTTCATCCTCTCTGCTTGCTTCTCGCTCGGTGTCATCTCTACCTTTGATGCGATAACACCAGGAACTTTGGTCGAGAACACCTCTTCTGGAGCAAGAAGGGAAGCGGCATTCTTTGCAGTGGGTAGAGCAGATTCCAGTGTTGTGCTCGATACATTCGAGATTGTTGAAATAACGCCTCGAGCCTACGCCACGTCATCAGACATCCGTAGTAGGAATGGCGAACAGTGGTACGTACCGTCTTTGGGGTGAAGTGGGCGTTGCATAGTGCATCAAGCTTGCCCGAAATATTCTCCCATAAGGCTTCTAACTCGTCGTGCTCTTTCTTCAGCTTGCCATCACGGTCGTCGATCGCTGGACCAACGCCGCCACCGAATTTACTGCCTGCATTGGAGGACGATGCGATATACTCGTCTTCATATATTTGTGCCAATGATTGTGCCGACTTAGTGTCTTGCAATTCGAAGTACCTTGACGGCAAGAAAGGCTTGTCATCAAATGCACGTCGCCGAACCACATCGTCGTATCGACCCTAGTTTCTCCCATGAGCCTATTCATCCGGGTGTTCGCATAAATGACAGGAAAGGAACAGAGATTCACCTCTATGATTCTGGCTCTGATGATATCTTCCACCCCTTTAATTTTCTCTTCCGTCATGACTGGAACAACTCGCTGACGGTGCTCAAATTCGAGATCCTCTTCGAGCAACGAGTTGAGCGGGCGAGACCGAGAAGTAGCCTCGCCTTGCAACATCCACTCTTTAGGGGCAATGTTTTCCTGTTCTAATGCGGCAATCTGCTCCTTCAAGGCTAGCTGACGTTGTGCATGGGCCGACAGGTCTAGAAATGGCAAAGTACTGTGAGTTCAAGGCCGCGGAACTTGATGAAAATGATAGCGTACTAGTTGGCAAGGATTCGTCTTCAGCAAACAGATCGTCTTTGGCACGTTCAATTGCGTCGAAGCCATCTGTTTCAGACTCTTCTTCACCCTTATCGGGTTCACCTTCCTCCTGGTCTTCGTACTCTTCTCCTTCCTCAGTTCCCTCTTCATCGCTATTATCAACTCCCTCTTCGTCCCAGCCTTCGTCAAAGGGTGGTAGTTCGTCCCCTTTCTCATCCTCATCCTCGTCCTCCTCCTCAATATCCATTAGCGAATATCGTTTCCGCTTTGGCTTTATCAACTTGACCTTGACTTCTTCGTGGAATCTGACTTTCGATGACTTAGATGTCGAGGAAGATATAATTTTCATCTCCACGACATTGCGGTCATGAGTTGTAGAGCTTCTCGAAGGAGCCCCGGAAGCTGTGGAAGGTTTATCGAAGAAATCGCTGTACATGAGGGCTGAACGATACATCAGGCTTAATTGAATCAGCTAAGAGCCATGTACTTACGGTAAGAGATATCTCCATCTGCGGTACCATCTTCATCAGAGTCGTTCTCTCCATCGTCTTCCTCAAACGCATCCCCGACATCCGCAAACAAATCGATGCTCTCGTTGTCGTCGTCTTCATCACTGTCGTCGTTTTTGGAAGCTTTTAATCTCCCCTTTGACGATGTTTTTGCCTCTGCAGATTCAATCTCGCGGTTGAACTCGGAGATGGAGAAAAAGTCGTCATCCAGAGTGGGATGCCGCGGGCCGTCCCTTTTTGCCCTGACGCTATCCGTTCCTTTGTTTGAAAGCTCCTTTCCATTTGTAAGTGCTCTTGAAGCAACGGAGAAGGATGATGTCGAAACACGAGAAGGTCGAGGACGCTCGCTCGCTAAAGGCATAATGTAATCCCCAAGGTCTTGTTGCGGGTCAGATTCAGAATCACTTTCTTCTTCTTCATCATCTTCGTCGTCACTCGTTTCGTCTTCTTCGCTGTCTTCCTCATCCTCCTCGTCCACTTCCATCTTGTCCCCTGCCTCTTCATCTCCAGCCAATGCGTCTGGGTCTGGGTATTCACCCTCGAAAAAGATGTCCACCAAGTCGCAGACAGATTTCGCGCGTAGTTCCAACTGACTCCATACCTGGTCGACGTCCATATTTGTCGTGTGCAACTCTTTTAACGGCGTCGGCTGGAGTTTATTCGCCGCAACGAGAAGACCGTTCAGTTTCGGGTGGAGAGAATCAGTATCCTCTTGTTGTTCTGCCATACGCGACTTATTTTGAGATCGTGTCTCCCGCGGTTGACTGTTGATATCGTTTGTTATAGACTTTACAAAGCGTTTGATGTTTGAAAAACCTTCATCCTCTTGCGATAAAGCTGTTTGAATTGGGCTGTATGTCAGCCGTATTGTTTGCAGCGCATAAAAATCACCAACTGCAAACCTGAGTCGAATAAGGATTTGGTAGCAGCGAGTGCCGCTGCTTGTATTTGATCGTCACCGACTGCGAACAAATGTAGCTTGTGTTTTATGACATTTGTGAGCCGTTGATGGACAGCAGGAATAGGAGCCACTTCAGGTTCCTTCCCTGCCATGGTTCAAGTCCAAACTTGGTTCCAACCACATCTCAACGTTACCACCACCATGGGTCGCCTGGTTATTGCCCATCATAAAAGTTATCATCCTTACAAGGCTGAGAATATAGAACGCGTTCGGAGGGACGAAGAAGAGGCAAGGTTGAAGGAAGCACAGGAGGAAGGGCGACTCAGGCTTGCGGTAAGGTCCATTTGATGATAGTTAACAATACTACAGAACAGTTCACTCAATATCTATAGGACTCTGAAGCTCGAATTGACCTCTTGCGTAAACGAGCTGGTATTAGCAACTCGCGGACCTCAAAAAGAGCGGAGAGGGAGGATATCATTCCCGACGCGGTTAAAGCTTCTTTGAAAGAGAATGAAGAGAAGCAATCCCATGAGACTCAAGCGGAACCCATACAGTCACTAATGCGGGATGGCCATATCAACCTATTTGCGGATCTGGAAACCGTAAGTATGGTCAGGATGTCATCAAAATTCAGTGATTGACAATGTACAATAGAAAGAGCAGATAGCGAAAGAGGGAGGCAGTCGTACAAAGAGCCGAAAGGGCAAAGCCGAGGAAGAAGATTTGGAGACTGACAAAGGATATCGACTAGCACCCTCTGAGGCAGATAGAAAGCCGTGGTATACAAGATCAAAGGGAGATGGTCAGCCAACAATGGACGCCGGAAAGTGGTAAGCCTGCCGTCATGTGAACATCCCTGAGCGTCTAATATCAGACTCTAAGGGACCGAGAAGAACTAAGAAAGCAAAGACACGATCCATTGAAAGAGGTGGAGGCTTCGCTCTCTCGAGCGTGTGCGGGTCAATTGCCACAACGGAGTCAATATCCTTCTAGACCACCAATGAAGCAAGCGTCGATACCGCCTTCTTCTTCGTCATCAAACCCCCTTCTAGAGTCCCGGCTATCTCGTGAAGCAGCTGAACGTCAGCGAGCAGCGGAACTTATTGCTCGAAAGCGCAGGGAGCGAGTGGGAGCAGAAACTCCATCGACTGTTGCCCCTTCAGAAGCAGGGTATGGAAACCTTTATAATAAAGATGACGTGGAGGAAGCTGCGAGACGAAGGAGGGATCAAGACGGTCACCGCTGGAAGGAGCGGGTTAGGCACTGGGATGGAACCGATGGAAGAGGACGAAAGTGGTGAAGGTCTACTCGACGGTGACTTATTCCTAACCGATCTTATTTTAAGAAGCGACTTTCCTCCGAGGACGCTTATCACCAATTTCTGTAGCCGTAGTTTCGTCGTTCTATTACTTCTAAGTACACCCGATGAATGCATTCGTCCTCCTAGCTCTTCCCTCTCCGCAGCTTCAGTGTACTTGCCCCCTGCCACGTATTGTTTGCCATCCGACACGAATCTCTTCCTCCACCAACGTTTACCCAATGGCCACATCGACATTCTCAGATAGACCACGCAAAATTCTTGTATTGTTTGATGTGGATGGGACATTAACACCTGCTCGTCAGGTTTGTAAACCCTTCAGTCCGGACAAAGAATTGGGGAGTTTGACGAGTTTCAATAGGCTGCTTCGCCAGAGATGATCGAGTTGTTAAAGGAACTACGGAAGAAAGTTGTTATAGGGTTTGTAGGAGGCTCAGATCTGGTAAAAATATCAGAACAATTGGCGGTTAGCGGCGAACCAGGTGAGAATCTATGAGGGATCGCGATCTCACTGGAGATTCAGAGAACCAATAGTCATCAACACCTTCGACTATGCATTTGCCGAAAACGGATTGACTGCATTCAAGGCTGGGAAGCAATTGGAATCTCAATCGTTCATCAAGTATGTGGGGGAAGAGCGATATAAAGTGCTCGTCAATTTCATTTTGCACTATCTCGCTGATATAGATATCCCTATCAAACGGTGAGCTTGCATACCACTCCGGAAGCTATGGAGGCTAACTTGCACCTCAGCGGGACGTTCGTCGAGTTCCGAAATGGAATGATAAATGTAAGTCCTATTGGGAGGAATGCCAGGTAGGCCTTGATAATTGATCAATACCCGTTGATGACATACCTAAACAGTATTCAAGAGCGCATCGAGTTTGAGCAATATGACAAGGTCGGCGATTGTTCGAGTGACTGGCGTATTTTCTAACTCTCTAACAGCAACATGGAATAAGAGCAGCATTTGTGAAGGTGCTCAAGGAAAAGTTTGCGGACTACGGATTGACTTTCGCAATTGGTGGTCAAATCTCCTTTGACGTGTTTCCCAACGGATGGGATAAGACGTATGCTCTTCGGCATGTGCAGGACGAGGGTTTTGAGGAAATCCACTTCTTCGGCGACAAAACGTATCTAGTAAGATGCCTTTATTTGCTCTGCGTCTCGTTCTGAATCGATTCTAGGGTGGAAATGACTACGAGATCTTCACCGATGAGAGAACCATAGGACATTCAGTTCAGAGTCCACTGGATACTGCTCGCATCCTAAAGGAACTGTTCTTTTAACCGAATGGTCAAAGGGAAGAATAGCTGGGAGCTACATTCTTTGGTGAATGAAACAACATTTGAGATCCGTTGTAGTTCATTGAGTTACGAAATGGGGGTTTGATGTCCGTCTCTTTGCTTCTGAGAGGGACTCGGATGGTGTCACGAGGTAAAGATACATGAGTTACAAGATGAGTGCTGAGATATACATCGAATATCACAAAAAGTCTGCAGCCTTTGGTCTATTCCTTCCCAGCGCTGGTCCCTCGACCTTTGCAGAGGTTCCTACGGAAGAAGACGCAGTTTCCTGGACCACGGGAGGTGCTTCTTTTTCGACCCACAGACTATCGTCTTCTTCTTCATCGATTGCCATTTGAGAAATATCTAGAGCGTCCCCTTTACGCTTTTTGCCCCCCTTTGAGTCGCCATCTTTTGGTCGTTTTCGCTTCTTAGCTGCAGGCACAACTGTTAAACCTACATCATCGTCCTCCATAAACGACACGGGGCCTTGGGCTTTGCTCTTCTTTTTTGAGCTCTTTGTTGCTTCCTCTCCTCCGTTGGCTTGTTTTTTCTTCTCGCGATCTGTGCGAGAAACAAAAGTCGGCTTGAAAGTAGATAGATTCACAGGCTCGTTTATCGTAACTGTCTTTGGTCGTTCCGGTAAGGGTCGCGCTGCGGTATTGCTTTCGACATGCGACGGGATAAGTGAAGATGAAGGCTCTGGTTCGTTACCAGGCTCATCATCACTATCTTCCTCATCGCTAGCAAATATCGCCTTGAATATGTCCATTGAAGGCCGCTCATAGGTCAAAGTATCCTGGCCTTGTGTATCATCTTCTCCGAGTCCGATATTAGCGATGTCTCGTTTGTTGCCATCACCCTCCGCCGCGACGACCCGTATTGCACCCTCTGTTGGCGTCGAATCCACTTGCATGGCTTGTGGCAGCTCATCCGGCGGGGCGGCTGTATATTGATTAAAAGAATCGGCTTCCTCTGCTGCATCTGAAGCGGCAACTTTGGGTGGAGGCACCTTAAAACGCTTGCACAGCAATCGTGCTGGTGACCAATCCTTCTGCTCTCTAGTCATGGCCCCAAACATCCCCAACCGCGCCGCATGCTCCCTGGGGGTTTCCTCCACTTCCATCTTGGTACTCTTCCCCGTCTCTTCCTCATGTTTGGAGTAAGCCTCATCTGTTGGCTGATAAAGACCCTCCTTCTGTTGTGATGGAGTGTCGATAGTGGTCGAGCTTCTGAAGCGACTCGCCATTGCAGAAGACATTGGTTTGAATATTTGGGCCGCTTTAGCAAAGCTGTCCAGTTCACTGTTGAATTCTTCTATGTTCTGGCCGGGCAGTGGCTGCAACTTTACAGGCTGCAACGACGCCTGCGCAGTAAGATACTCGGCATACCGTGCTTGCTTGATCGAATTGTCTTTGAACGGTTGAAATCCTAATAGTGCAGCTTTCGCGACGACTGGATCTATCCGTGGGAAATTGACGACGTGGACTGGCGTTGGTTGAGGAGGTACGTCCCGTGTCACGTTTTGGCGATTTTTCAAGCCTTGCAACCTTTCCCTGTCCTTGGCAGATATATAGTCCCAAATCGACCGAGCCGCAGCGGGTAAAGGTGTTTCACCTAGAATGGCACCACGCTAGAAAACGAAGCAGAGCGTTTCATCAGCTTAAACCACAGGAAAAGTCTATTTCGAACCTCATCTGCTGATACGCCTGTCTTCCATTGTTGATGATCTCCAGTGCTACCAGTGTTCAACGGATTCGTAGGTTTTGGCTGGACATCCCATTTGGATTTCCATACTCTGTTTGGGTCAGGAGTCCAATCATCGGGAACCTGCGGAGAATCAAAGCTGTCTCATAGTTAGCACATGTTCTGTCAACAGTTGGTCACCGAACCTTTGTGTTTTTGGCACAGGTATGTCAACGATAACGAAACCAGAGAGTAATGGTGCGCCATTCTTGAAGAATCCAGTTGATTGCGCGGTC